>CM070511.1:6005389-6205389 GCA_036346375.1 Guadua angustifolia | reverse complement strand
CCTAAACTCAGCCCTTCAGAAAAGTGTCTTTAGATGACCCGCAATGCCTTCAGTTGTTGCCAGCACTTCCATCACCTAAGGCTATTTTGATTCTTCATGATCCTAGCATCCTTTGATAGGAAAGTTGTTGACAATCCTATTTTCCAGTTGAATTTTCTTGCAATGTTATTTTCTAGTTGAATTTGGTTGCGGTGTCACCTAGCTAATCCATCTTTGGGTTGCTAAATAAGCTAATATCCCCCTATCTATTCCTTGCATTTTTTAGGGTATATATGTTACTTGCAGTTATGTTTAATATTTATGATGATGTGAACAGAAAATGTCTCATGTGCTCATCATACTTTGCTTTCTTGCTAGTTATAATGTTATTGCTTACCTATTTGTTCCTCTTTTCTTCTGCTTCTCCTTTTCTTTCTGTTAGTCTAATTAGGGGGTTCTTATTTTTCTAAACATACCCTTAAAACTCTATATTCAATGCAAATATTGAGTGGTTTTCAGTTTTTACCCCTATTTTCTTGAGACCCTTTTTTATCTCATCTTTTCATTTTGTTGAGATATTTTTAGCAGATCAATATTTATAAAGAAAATATTGTGTAGATATTGTTTTGAGTAAGATGTCAGGTTCTCTTGACAAATCTAGGAACAAATTATGGTATAAGTGTTATGTGCATGATTGTTGAACAAATTAAGTCAAAAGAAATACTGGAAAATGCTGACTAATAGCTCCATATGAATTAATTGACATGCTGAAGACTAGATCTTACTTGAACTTTCTTTAACTGTTGTTATAGTCTAAGCACTCTCTAGTCTCAACAAGAAGCATGGTCCTTCGTAAGCTCACAATTAGATATGGAGATGTAGGATATCGTTTGTGGCCGTATGTCACTGTCTTAATCACAACCTTTTTCTTGGACTGGTAATATTCTTTTAAATAGTAATGAATCTAACTACTCTGTGAATGTTGGCTTGCTGCCAATTGTCTTGTAATGTTGTTCTTCTTCATATGGCATTTCCATAACTGAAACATTTGTATGTTCTGCCCAATCTCTACCAAAGCCTTTTACACAGCATTGACCTATTTATACCGATTTCAACATTTAGCTAGTACTTGTATTAATTTTACCATTCAGGTGGAAATTTGTTTTTTATATTTACCTAAACTCTCTGACTAAAATGCAATTGTAAAGACATAGAGAATTCATATTTATGTTACTGACGTGAGATATTTATCATTAAAAATAGCATACTAGTTTTAATTGCATAGGTTTCCTCTCCCAACATGAAGTTTGAAAATGGTTCCAACTAGCAACCCATGCATGCAGCTATTGAGGACCGTGTTCTAATTATCTATTGTACATAAACATCAACATTGTTAGTCCATTAATTTTGCCTTTATTATGCTTATTGTCTTTATTGTTGCCGTAATATGATATCAATGTCCTTACAAAGGTTTTTACTTTACATGTCTTTATTGTCACTGTAATATAATGAATGTTAGAGTTTATGTTGCGTAACCTACGTTTCCCGTTCAAGGGTGCTTGTTTGTAAATATGTTGAAATGGCCTATTCATAAGCAAGTAATCTCGAATTGTCCATGTTTTTTGGACAGTTCGAGGATATGTGGTTCAGGCAAGTTTTTGAGCTGTTGTACATTTCTAGACAAAGTTTCAACAGCATCTCCCTGGTGTTCTCTGGATACACACCCTCTTGTCTTGTTATCGAGACATGTATCTGGAAAACAACGGGGAGATACTACCAAAATTTTCTCTGGAGTTGTACAACAGCTTAGGAACTTATCCAAACCACATATCCTCGAATGGGATTAGGATTTAACCTAATTAGAGATTTGGAGTCATCGTTGGTATATGCTTAGTTGGTCAATAGATAGATATTTCTTTAAGATCATCCATTAATTTATTAATTTGTTAATTTACTACAATACGCTAATACAATTATATGCTGTGAATTATCCATTAATCTGTTAATTTACATGATTCATTGTCAAGTCAACATAATAGCTATGAATTGCTTTCCCTCATGTTAAATATATGACCATGTGAGATATATGAATTGCTTTCTCTTATTATGTTTAGGTTATATATATATATATATATCCCAAAGAATGGATGTGTCTTTGAGGCACTTCAGGGTTATCATGCATTGTGAGTATGTGCTGAAAGGCCGTACTCCCTTCAAGAGGTATCCGTTTGTGACTTACGATGTTTGAGAGGAGTTCACACGGATGAAGAGTTCGCTGAGGTGGAGAAGCTAAGAGAGAAGAACATCGCTATCCAAAGGTAGAACACACACATGCACCACCTCAGTTTCATCAGCAATGAAGGGAAGAAGGTAGAGGGGGTGTGACTAGCCGAGGAGTGCGTGAAGTTTGAGACAGCGATGCCTGACACCCACATATGTGAGGAGTGGGCGCACGACTGGGTATTAGCGAGGACGAAGAAAATCTCCAGTGGTCGGCTTGTAATTCCAAACCTCGCGGCCGCACAGATCATCTCTACCATCGTAAGAAATCTAACTTAGTATATCATGATGTAGTTGACCCTTCCTGTTGTATTTTAGAACTAATTTATATTCGCTTCTTGCTGGAGGAGGTAAGCTTTTAGAGATAAGGGTCGAAGGACATCTTGTCTTCAGTGATCAAGAAGCCTGATCATAATGGCTGGGTGCTTGCCACAGATGCAGGGCATACGAAGAGGTCCTTCTTCTAAGAGGACCCTGCTAGTGCCAGATCAAAATCATGGGAGGCACATGCGAAGTGTCTCAAGGACACGCTGAGGGAGGAACTAAGGGAGGAACTGAAGGAGGAGATGCGAGTGGAGATGATGGTACGTGAGGAGTGTTTGAGGGCTGAGATGATGGCGATGATCTTCCAGAGTTAGAGTCAAATGGCCTCGCCTCTCCTAGAAAGGCTTATGCCCCACCCTAGCAGCTGCGCTTCCAAAAATGATCAGGCTGGTCCCCAATTGAAGATAATAATTATTTTTTAATTAAAGGTATGAAAGTAAGCTAAACAATATTTTCAATCAAGTTACGCACTTCTTGCAGGCGCTAGCCAAGTGCCAGCTCATCATGATGGAAGATGGATTTCCCGTTGAGGATAGACGTAGGATTGCATTTCTATGCAAAGAGAATGACACAGTGCATGGTAACCCTTTAAGGAAGGCCTACATGAGGGTGTAGGTGGACTATGTCCATGAAGACTTCCTATCTCATATGCTAGAGTTCCTTTCGAATGAAGATATCACCACTCTCAAGCAAGTATAGATGTCGTTCATCACGTGGCCCACAACAGATGTCATACTACTCAAGATAAAATCCCCCACGCCTTCTTGATCATTTTAGTGCTGCAACACGTTACATATGCATGTGCTTCGTAGGTTCCTATCGTACCTACACCTGCTCCTGCTCATACCACCATGCATGATGGCTCCTCTATCTAAGTCAACTCCTACGCAAAGTGCAAAGTTGGTGTGCAAAAGAACTAGCATGACAGCTAAAGAACCACAAAAGACCTTGGAGATTCCTTCTATCAAGAAGGCAAAGTTGATAGAGGTCACGACGCTCCCTGAAATACATGGAAAGCCCCTTGTCTCGACCTTAGAGACTCCTTCATCAAGAAAGTAAAGTTGACAGAGGCCACAAAGCCCCCTCAAGATTATAAGGGGTACATACATGGAAAGCTTCTTGTCCCAAGCAATGAATTGAATGCTCTAGGTATGTGCACTTGTTTACTCCATAAATGATACATTGACAAAGTGAATGAGGCCGAGTGTCACGTCGATTTCAATGTAAGGTATCGAGGTGGACATTTCCACCACGACGAGTATAGGACATTCTCAGTGAGTTTTGAGAATTTGTTCTATTTGTACAGCCTGAAAGCTATTGATATTTTTATTGTATGATCTTGGACGCTATATCGTACCACACAGTATGAGCTTATGACTATTGTAGGATTTTGTATTATGTTTTTAACATTTGATATGAGTTGTAGAATAATGAAGCAGCAGCTGTGATGGGCAAAAACCCAGTTGGGTTCATCGACCCCCAGATGGCATCTACAACCATGACTAGATTTCAATCGAAGTTCCTTGCCAACTACATCAAGCAGACATTACAGGTTGAGACAAAAGAACTTCATTCTATCCGTAGCACGAGGAGTACTACTTTACCCTTCAATTACTTGTACGCACTTAAACCGTATATGAACTTATTTTCTTACACTTCATACCATTTAATAATCAACCATTAGGTTCTACTTGTCGTTGCTCTGATTGAAAACAAAGTCTATACTTTTAACTCGATCGAGAAGAGAATGATAGCCTACATGATCAGGACTATTTTGCAGAAGTAAGTACATTCCTCTAATCTAAGACTTTTTGTATTTAACTATTGTGGAGTACATAGGGTATCCGCAGGGCAGGCCGTGAGGACCATCTAGGAGGGGATGGGCCGAGCCGACTGCCTAAAGACGGATACCACCTGGGCTGCTTCCAATGTGCGCAACAAGGAAACTCTAAAGATAGCGACCGACCTTGATTAGGTAGGATACGATTATAATCCTGGCTGTTATCATGTTCGGTGGATAAGGATAGAGATAGAATCTCCATCTTGTAACCGATCGGGACTCTCCTTTGTAACCGCACCCCTCTACTATATAAAGGGGGGCGGGGAAACATCATCATCAGATCATCAGCGATAAGCTAGACACACATAATCTCAGAGCACAGGACTAGGGTATTATCTCCTCCGCGAGAGCCCGAACCTGTATATTTCCTACGTCTTGTGCTACCATCGAGTTTGGATCCATCGCCTTACCCTGTTTTCATTATTGCCGGCAATAAACGTCGACAGTTGGTGCGTCAGGTAGGGGCCGCGTTAAGATCAATCTCGACAAGCTCGATGGCAATATCAACAAGCCTTTGCTCCCGGCCAGGCCTTCTGTTTCGGGAGACTGGACTTCGTCGCCGACAATATCAACATGCTCGCTCTTTCGAACTCGAACCAGATCCAATCTGGAAGAAATGCCATTGCTCCTTCGTCTGGACGACCGCTCGGGTCGGGAAACGCCACGGCCATCTGCTCGCGAATAGTAAGCCAGGGGCTTTCTCCCCAAATCAGATACAAGAGCAGCGCAGGAGTTCCCAGGGCTTCCATGGCATCTTCGTGATCGAAGACCAGTGAATGAGTCGAGTGCCAAAGGATCACGATGAGCGCAGCGCGGAGCTTGATTGCCTTATTTGTGAGGCCGAAGTCTTGTGCGAAGTCCCTCCAGACCAGAGGCCGCAATGTCAATGAGGACATTCTACAGGCGAAGATGGGTAACCAATCGATTTTTCATACACCTCAGCAGAATATCGTCGCGTCCAAAACGCTACTTGACACCCTGGGACCAATGCTCGGTCCCGACAGTCCAGCTGCCCTAATCATGGCCCAAGTTAAAGCTATGGTGACAGTGGTAGCGATTCAATACAACCAGGAAGAACCAGCGGAGAAGGCGTACTCCCGCACCCGCGTAGCCACTTAGACTGCTAGTAGCAATACTACCCATAGTCGGTTTATCCGCAGTCGGCCTGAACTCTGTCGTGGTGAGGACGCCCACCGAAGCCTCAACTGCGACCTATGCTTGGACCTTAACGCTAGGCAACGTGAGAGGGAAGATGATGAACGGCGCCGGTGTGAGGACGACTACGAGTGTTTCGGCATCGACCGTGATGGCCGGGACGACCGCAGGGATCGCCACCGCCGTGGCCATAGCAGCGACGAGGACCGTCGAGTCAGAATGCCGCTGCGACGATCCCCGCACCGGCGTAATGATGGTCCCATTGATGGAGTCCGCGCTTTCACCACTCGGCTCCACCGAGTGGTTTGGCCCGAAGGTTTCAATCCTAAGGGCATCACCAAATTCGATGGGGAGAGGGACCCAGAAGCTTGGCTACAGGTTTATTCTCTCGCAATAAAGGCAGCCGGAGGTGACCACAATGTAATGGCAAACTATTTGCCGGTCACGCTCACTCCATCAGCTCAAGCTCAGCTCACGGGACTTCCAGAAAATTCTATAGATTCCTGGGGAGATCTTTGTGAGCAGTTCATCACTAATTTTTAGGGCACTTATGAGAGGCCTGGAACCCCATGGGACTTGTATCAACTTCTTCAAAAGAAGGGTGAGTCTCTTCGGGAGTTCATCAGGTGCTTCATGCAGAAAAAGAATACAATTCGGGATGTCACAGAAGCAGTCGTCATAGCAGCATTCCGGAAGGGCGTCTGCGATGCCGACTTGATCAAGAAAATGTCCTAGAAGCCGCCATCCATGGTGAAAGAGATGTTCGTTCTAGCGGATTGCTATGCCACGGTCTCAGATGCCCTAGCCGAGTGCTAAGAGCATCATCTGTGACAGAAGGACAAAAAAGATCACGCCGAGTCCTCCAAGCAGAAGGATAGAAAGCGGAAGGGTGAGGAGTTGGTCGCGGTAGCTGAACATGGTCGGCCCCGAGTGCTGTGCACAAATGACTATGATAAGGTGATGGATGCGATTTGTCCCTTTCATCCAAAGGGGAAGCATACAGCCAAAGATTGCTTCACTCTTAGGTGGTTCGCGAAAGAAAGCAACAAGCAAGCGGGCCAAGATAAAGGTGAGGCAGGCAAGAAGCAAGACCCCCCTGAGGACGATGGAGGTGAATACCAGGCGACCGAGCGCGAGATCAACTACATATTCGGGGGATCGACTGTGTATGAGTCCAAGCGGAAGCAGAAACTTACCGCTCGGGAGGTCAACGCGGTCACTCCAGCAACCCCCCAGTACTTGAGATGGTCCGAGGTCCCAATCACATTTGAGTGCTCAGATCATCATGATCATATTCCTTATCCAGGTAGATATCCTCTGGTACTAGACCCTGTCATTCGCAGCGTCAGGCTGAAGAGGGTACTGGTTGACGGAGGGAGTGGACTCAACATTCTCTTCTCCAAGACCTTTGATGATATGAAGATCCCCTACTCCGAGCTGAAGCGTGGATCGTCGCCGTTCCACGGGGTAATCCCCGGGACCTCGACTGTACCACTCGGGCAGATCACTTTACCAGTCACGTTCGGGACCAAGGACAATTACCGGACGGAATACCTCAACTTCGAGGTGGCTAATTTCGAGACAGCATACCATGCCATTTTGGGAAGGCCGGGCCTAGCCAGATTCATAGTTGTGCCTCATTACACTTACCTCACGCTGAAAATGCCAGGGCCGAAAGGCATTATCACAGTTCATGGTGATGTCAAACAGTCTTTCATGTGTGACAGGGAGAGCTGCGAGATGGCTGAGATGCAGGAGGTAGTGGCTGATCGAGAGAAGATCCAAATGGTGGCTACAATTCAACAAAATGAAGGAGACGTTCCAGCTAAGAAGTAGGCCAAGTCAAGCATGAAACCTGATGAGGGAGTCAACAAGGTGATTCTTGACCCATCCGACTGGGCCTAAACGGCCTTGATTGGGACAGGGCTCGATCACAAATAGGAAGACACACTCATCACTTTCCTTCTGGCAAATCGGGACATTTTTGCTTGGAAGTCATCCGACATGCCCGGTGTCCCTAAGGAGGTGATCGAGCACTCCCTCAACGTTGACGAGAAGGCGAAGCCTATCAAGCAGCGGCTCCGGCGGTTCGCGCAAGATCGACGTGACGCTATCAGAAAAGAAATCACTAAGCTCTTAGCTGCAGGATTTATAAAAGAAGTGTATCATCCCGACTGGTTAGCGAACCTAGTTCTTGTTTGCAAAAAGAATAAAAATTAGCGCATGTGTGTTGATTATACCGATCTCAATAAGGCATACCCAAAAGATCCATTCAGGTTGCCTCGCATCGATCAAGTGGTGGATTCAACCGCCGGGTGTGAGCTCCTGAGTTTTTTAGATGCTTACTCGGGGTATCACCAGATCAGGTTGAAAGAGAAAGACTACATCAAGACATCATTCATCACCCCGTTTGGGGCTTTCTGCTATGTCACAATGCCATTCAGGTTGAAAAACGCTGGCGCAACCTATCAGTGCGTAATACAGCGGTGTTTTCACACTCAACTCAGACGCTACGTGGAAGCATACGTGGATGGTATAGTTGTCAAATCTCGCATAAAGGAGGACCTCATATCTGATTTGGCTAAGACGTTTGAAAACCTGAGGGCCTATAAGATGAAACTCAACCCTGAGAAGAGTGTCTTTGGAGTCCCTTTAGGAAAGCTACTCAGATTTATCATGTCACATCGTGGTATCGAGGCAAACCCGAAGAAGATCAATGCCATCCTGAAAATGAAAACCCCGACTTGCCAGAAGGACGTCTAAAAGCTCACAGGATGCATGGTGGCACTCGGCAGATTCATTTCCCGCCTGGGCTCGCGGGGGATGCCCATTTTCAAGCTCTTAAAGAAGCAGGGCAACTTCCAATGGACTCCCGAGATGCAGCGGGCTTTCGAGGATCTTAAGGTGTTCCTAACCACGCTGCCGGTATTGGTCTCACCGATACCCAAAGAACCCCTTTTGCTCTACATAGTGGAAACGACTCATGTAGTCAGCGCTGCAATTGTCGTGGAGCGGAAGGAGGTAGGACACCTGCAGAAGGTTCAGCGCCCATTTTATTTCGTTAGCGAGGTACTGGGCGAGTCCAAGGTGCGGTACCCTCAAGTGCAGAAGCTATTGTATGCCGTACTACTTACTTCTCGCAAGCTTAAGCACTATTTCCAAGAACATTCGATTTCGGTGGTTACATCTTTTTCAATTAGGGACATACTTCACAATCGGGAAGCCACTGGGAGAATTGCGAAGTGGGCAGTCGAGCTCGGAGCTTTTGATATCTCCTTCAAGCTGCGAACTGCCATCAAATCTTAGGTACTCGCCGACTTCGCCGCCGAGTGGGTAGAATTGCAGAATCCCACAGCCACTGAGGAGTTCGAGTACTGGACAATGTACTTTGATGGTTCCCTCATGCTCAGCGGCGTAGGGGCTGGCATATCAATCATCTCTCCAACAAGGGAACGGCTGAAGTACATCCTTCAAATCCACTTTTCGGCATCAAACAACACCGCCGAGTATGAGGCACTCATCCACGGGCTCTGTATCGCCATATCGCTCGGTATCCGACGGTTGACGGTTCGCGGAGACTCACAGTTGGTGATCAATTAAGTGCAGAAGGACTGGTCATACATCGACGACAATATGGCAGCATATTGCCAGGAGGTGCGTAAGTTGGAGGACAAATTTGATGGGCTGGAGCTCATCCATGTACTCCGTCGAGACAATGATGCAGCAGATGAGTTTGCAAGATTAGGTTCTAGTCGGGCAACAGTTCCGACTGGTGTATTTGTTGAAGAGCTCCATATGCCCACGATAAGCCGACAGCAGGGATTGGGTAAGCTAGAGAAAAAGGCGGCCGAGGCGGAAGTTTGGGTCATCAACCCTAACTAGACAACCCCGTATTTGGTTTATCTATTGAAAGGCAAACTCCCTGAAGATCGTGTGCAAGCAGAGTGCATCGCGCATCGAAGCAAGAGCTATGTGGTGGTCGATGAAGAACTCTTTCGCAAGAGTGTCTCCGGGTTCTAAGGCGCTGCATATTAGAGCAAGAAGGGAGGAGTCTGCTCAGAGAAATCCACTCAGGAATTTGCGGGCATCATGTGGCATCTAGTACCCTGGTGGGCAAGGCTTATTGTCAAGGTTTCTTCTGGCCGACTACTGTATCAAATGTGGAAGACATTGTTCGTACTTGTGAAGGTTGTTAGTTTTTTGCTTGGCAAATACACTTGCCGACACAGGAACTGCAGACTATTCCAATCACCTGGCCATTCGCAGTTTGGGGGCTCAACATGGTTGGACCCCTGAAGAAGGCTCAAGGTGGTTTTACTCATCTCTTCCTCGCCATCGACAAATTTATGAAGTGGATTGAGGCTAAGCCTATCGCCACGATCACAGCGGCCAAGGCCAAGGAATTCTTCTAAGAAATTGTGGTCAGATTTGGTGTGCCGAATAGAATTATCACTAATAATGGCACTCAGTTCTGAGGCGAAGAATTTTAAGATTGCTACGACGAGCTCGGCATCAAAATCCACTTTGCTTCCGTGGGTCATCCCTGGAGTAATGGGCAGGTCGAACGAGCTAATGGCATGGTGCTGCAAGGGCTCAAAGCAAGGATTTTTTATCGTCTCAAGCCATATGCCACATGATGGGTAAAAGAATTGCCTTGATTGCTCGAGGTGAGAACTACCCCAGATGGGGCAACGGACAATCACCTTTTTTCATAGTATATGGTTCAGAAACGGTCTTGCCTACCGAGTTGGCATTCGGATCCCCGTAGGTTTGGAGCTACAAGGAATCCGAGTCGGAAGAAAGCAGGCTGGAGGATCTCGATCGACTAGAGGAAGCCAGGGATGTCACAGTAATCCAGTCAGCCAAGTACCTCCAGGGCTTGCGTTGCTATCACGATCGGAATGTTCGAGGCCGTGCTTTCTCCAAGGGAGATCTGGTTCTAAGAAAGAATAAAAAAAGCAAGCATAAGCTCTTCCCAAGTTGGGAAGGCCCCTACATCGTCGATGAGGTGACGTGCCTGGGGGCTTACAGGCTCAAGCGTGAAGATGGCGTGGTTATCAGCAACACGTGGAACATAGAGCAGCTACTTCACTTTTACACTTGAAATCTTGTACTTGAGCATGTTATTATGAATAAAGTTTTTCTTGACTTGCTACTTAGTTAATGACCAACTAAGCAGTAAGTCAGGGGCTGCACCTAATAGTGTTGTGCATGCACAACCCTTCTTTTGAGTCGTTTTTGCTTCTTTTTCCTAACGATTGCAATTGAGTCCGAGTGCGCTAATTCCGAGTAGTGAAACTCTGACCCCATGAAATGCGAACTCTACTCACTCAAAGCACGTGCCTGGGAAAAAGAGCCATGAGTCGACTCCCGACGCCCGAGGGCTAGACTAGTCAGACAGAGTGCTTAAACAAAAGGAGACAAAACCACTCAGACAAATTTAGAAATCAGTAAGGAAGAAAGAGTAAAGACATTAAAATTATATATATATAATCGAACATTACGTCTGAGTGAAAATATTCTTACACATTACCTAAGTTTTGCATATATCATTCTAAGACAGCTAAACCTAAGCGCGGCACGCGCGGCCTAGTGCCTCGGTAAGGGCGTCCCTCACCTCGGCAAGGATCGGGATGACTTCGATTAGCACATCGACGTCGGCAGCATCTCGGGTGGCGGCCTCCTGTTCTGCAAGCTCGGCCATGGCAAGCTCAAAATCGCCCCAAAGCTCGGCGCGGAGGGCTTCCTCGTCAGTAGGCGCCGGCGGGGCCTCATCTTCGAAGCCGAAGACCAGCTCCTCCGCTGGAGGAGGAGGCGGTGGGACCTCGTCGGTGGGCGCAAAAGAGTGAGACAGGGAAGCCATTGAAGATTTGCAAAAGGAGTCAAAGACTATCGAGCAGATGAAGACTTGCAAATGGGTGATCGCTCCTGTAGCGGTGACACCCTTATATATCCAGAGCGTGGGAGTCAAACAGCTTTGAATAAATGTTGGCGCAGGAAGCCAAAACGGTTCCGTGTTAGCATGAGAAGCTGAACCAGACGTGAATGAGCATGCAAGAATTAATTCAAAGATCTCTCGGGAAACAGTAAGGCCATTATGGTTAAAAGTTAATCTCGGGAGATAAGGTGAAATAATTACAGCCAAGGTTCATGCATTACACAGGACTCAGGTCTAAATTTTCTACTAAAGAGGCAAAAGTGTCCTTAACCCGTCAAAAGGGCGAAACACTGATCATCATTAGCGTTGCGGTGAAGCCCTCCTTGGCGGCTCGAGATCCACTCGGGGATCTGGGGACTTCATAATTGCGAGCTGGCTTGCACTTTCGTGGTTCTTGTTTCCCAAATGTGGGTCCGGGCTTCTCGAACCTCCTTATAGCCAATAGAAGGATGACTTCATCTTCATTGCTTTCGTACCTGCTCTCTAGGGCTCAAGAACTTCACCATTGTCTCGGAGGCTTCTCGGTGCCTGGCGCATGATGCCTCTATAGACTTGACTCTCTTGCCAAGAACGCAGAATTGCGCCTGTGCCTTCCTCTGGTATTCTGCAAGCAATTCGGATCATCACCAAAAGTGCTACAAATATGAAGAAAGGTGAAGCAGAGTTGGGGAACATACCTTCCAACTCCCGCCCCAGCTTCTCCGAGTTGGTTCAGGCATGGAATTCAGAGCTTTTCAGTGCCTTGAGCTGCTCCTCAGATTCCTTAAGCTCCTCTTGAAGACTAGCGATGGTTAAGTCCTAGGCTGAAACAGGGAATAGAGTTAGCAGGCAAGCAATCAAAATTCTACAAACAAGACGCTTGAAGGCACACTCACATCGAAGTGAGCCCGCCAGGCTTAGTTTCTCCTCTTCCAGGGCCTGAACTTGGGCCAAGAGCTTTTGAAGCTCAGCTTGGCCCTTGTTCCTGGCCCGCTCAGCCTCGGCCCTGCCGTCAGTGCGAACCCGTTCGAGGTAGGCTTCATGCTCCCTCCGTAGCTTGAGTTTGGGAAGCACCTCCCGGAGAATGGCATCCCTCTTCTCGGAACAGTCTCCCAGGGCTTGAAGATTAATGAAGATGTGTAGTCTGTTGTGGGCAAAGAGAAAGAAGGGGCCATCAGCTCACTCGGATCAGTTGGGCGCTCTCGATGGCGTGCTCATAAAGCTCCTCCCTCATCTTCTTCTCATCCTCGTTGCCAAAAGATTCCCATTGGTCTTCCTCATTGCAATCTGATTCTCACTAGAGGGGCGGGGGATTCTGAGGCTCTCGAATTTCTTCCACCGGAGGAGAGTGGCGAGTTCTAGGGATGTTGGCCTTCTTGGACGGCTCGGGCAGATTGCAGCATGGATGGCGACTTCAATTCGGGGAACGCCTTGTCGCTCGAGGGCTCGTCCGTGATCGGCAAGATAGTCTCGGCTTTGATTGGGTTGGCCAGCGTCCCGAGTCGTGATTGATCAGTGAATCCACCTCGCCAGGTCTGCAGCACTCTCGTCCCTGGCCTCCTGGGGCATTTCAGTTGGTGCGTCTATAGGAACTTCGTCTGACGGCACTCTACAAAAGAGGAAGTCAAAACGCAACTCAACAAAGCAAGAGTAGGAGTCGATAGGGGACTAACCTACCGGACTTCCTTATCCTCACTTCGGACACTTTTCGGGTGGCTAAACCACTCGGAGGGGGGTTCGGCTTCGTGCTAGACCCGGGAGGCGGAGAGGCTAGCCGAGCTGAATGTTGATTTCTGCGAGATCCCTGCTTGTTGGGCCTCGATCAGGCGAGAATGATTTGAGGCTTCTCGGTGCCGGCTCTTTTCCTTCTTGGCGCTGGCCCGAGGTAAGTCATCGGCCTTTGAGTGGCTGAACCACTTGGAGGGGGATTTGGTTTCACGCTCGGGTTCGGTAGTGGCGAGTGTGACGCCGACCCCGCCGTATGCGACGCCGTTTTCTGCAGTCCACGATGCCAGGGGCTCCCTAATCGTTGGACCCCCAGTCAAACATGAAGACCCAAGAGTTTCCTCAGCTGCAGGTTTCTTTTCCCTTTTGGCACTCGGCTCCTTGGTTGAGGGGCTGGCTAGCCGTCTCCACCTGGTGCTCTTATGTTGAGGAATGTCTGGAAGTGGTGTGTCGGAAAAGAAAGTTGCTCGTTCCTATAAGCAGTGACAAGCGCAGAATCAGACAACATTCATTCACAAATGCATGATCAGTCATTATTGGACAAAAAAATGCTCACCTCAGGAGGAGGGCGTGTCAAGGCGAAGGGCTTTGGGCATTTATTGAGGAGGACCTCGGTGCCTGGGGAGAAGAAATTGCTCATCTGGTCGATCAATACGTCTCTTGGGATGGCCTCGAGCGCCTCCTGGGTAGGATCACTCTCTCCGCAGTATTCGAATCCCGGGTGGACTCGCTCCTTGAGAGGCTGTATTCGGTGGCAGGAGAAGTTGATAGCAATGTCGACTCCGGTCAAATCCGTTTCCTTCAACTTGCTAATTAATTCCATGAGTTCTCGGACCTGGTCCATCTCATTACTTGAGGGGGTCGTGAGCCACAAAGGAGAAAATGTGGGTGAAAGTTCGGCAAAAGGAGGGAGAAAAGGATCAGGATTGGAGCAATAGAACCACTCTTGGTGCCAACCCTTGTTAGAAGATTTGAAGGGGATAGAAAAATAAGACTTCTTCAACCCATCGCGCAACTGGAAGCCGGCACCCCTAATTTCCTTAGGAGCGTTCTTACTCGGGTAAGGCTTGAGAAGAAAAAGGTGGTGGAAGAGATTGAAATATTGGTGAATTTTGAGGTACGCCTCGCAAAGATGAACAAAGATAGATATTTGAAGAATGGAGTTGTGGTTCAAGTTGATCAAATCAATTTCGTAGAAGTGAAGAAGGCCACGAAAGAAAGCGCTACCCGGGAGGCCAAATCCGCGCTGGAAGAAGGATTCAAAAACCACGATCTCATCAGAGTGGGGAGTAGGAGAAGATTCACCTGCAGCTGGACGCGCGCAGATCAACTCTAGCGCTGGAAGAACTTCAGAGGCGACCATCTCCTCCAAGCGTCTCTTCGTCATCGTCGAAGTGGCCCAATCCTTGGATGGGGGAGGAGCGGAGGTATCCTGGGAAGAGGAAGAAGGAATTTTTGGAAAGGTTTAGTAGCGACGTAAGATTGGGAATATGGCGGCGGTTAACCCTAGCAGCGGAGAGCACAGAGAAAATGCTAGAATTTAGAAGATGAAGGGGCAAGTGTGTTCAGTGTGAAGAAAGCCTCTTTGCTCGCAACAAGCCTTGTATTTATAGGGAGTGACGCTAAATTTCGTCTTGAGCAGGAAAAGGCATTTCGCCTTCCATATTTTGTCTGGACTTGACCTAGGGTACGCCCCAAGATGGGCCGCTAGTTGTGTGCCACAACCGTCGCGCACAAGTACTCTCAGGCCGAGTCTAGTTTGGGTATGGTATGCCCCATGATGGGTCGATTGCCAATAACCATATCAAACGGGATTTGGGTATCTTCCAAACCAAGTCATAATGTCTTCTTGTGATATGCCTCATGATAGGACGATTGATGGTTACCGTGTAAGACGAAATCAGATATCACAAATTTATTCAGAACAATGATTCCAAGGGAACGCCCTATGATGGGTCACCAGCTATGTACCGTGAAAATCGGGTGCAGGCACCACTCGGATAATCCATGGTATACCCCATGATGGGCTGATAGCTGTGCGCCAAAGCAATTGGGCACAGGTACCACTCGGCTAAAGCCAACCTAAACAAGGGTATGTCCCAAGATGGGCCGACTGCCAGTTTCCCAATAATTGGGCTAGATACCACTTGAAAAAATCAAGCATAGAGCTCTATAGAGTCCTCTACGATCTCTTTGCTTGCAACATGGCACTCGGTATGAAAAAGGAACCAGTCGGTAAACCATGCCAAGAGCTGGAAGCACTCGGCGTGAAGCACGACACGGCTGAGGTGTGATTAGGAAGGCGACAACTCAATCGTAAAAGCACTCGAGAGACTCTTGTGGAGTACATGGGCCGGGTATCATGAGGCGGTCGTGAGGACCATCCGGAGGGATGGGCGAGCCGATTGCTAAAGCGGATACCACAGAAATTTGCTTCAACGTCGCAACAAGGAAACTCGAAGATAGTGGTGACCTTGATTAGGTAGGATCTGATTGTAATCTGGCCATTATCATGTTAGTGGATAAGGATAGAGATAGAATCTCCATCTTATGGCGATCGGGACTCTCTTTTGTAACGCACCCTCTACTATATAAGGGGGAGAAACATCATCATCGGATCATCAGCGATAAGCTAGACACACATAATCCCAGAGTACAGGATTAGGGTATTATCTCCTTCGTGATGGCCCAAACCTGTATAATTCCTGCGTCTTGTGCTACCATCGAGTTTGAATCCAGCGCCTTGCCCCATTTTCATTATTGCCGACAATAAACGTCGACAACTATGTTCATTTTTTGTCTCAATGGCATCTTTCTAATGTATATAAAGCTTTCTTGTTTTACGTTGCTGAAGGAGGGTAACACGATCACAAACGATGTGACAAGCTAGAGTGAAACTGCTTCAAGGTACAAGTCCCTAGCATAGGATTAATTTTTCCTAACATCTATTCTTTGTCTCTTAATTTGATTTTCTTTGTGTCGGGGATTGGATAATCTCCATAAGGACTATTATACCCTAGCAGCCAGCTTTGACCGACCATGCATGCTCTTGGATGGTGTCCCCAAGGAGGACCCTCGGATAGTCTAGCCAGCAGGTTCACCTGACCGGAGTAGGCCTGATGCTCGTCCACGAGCACCCAAGCTCGTCCCCGAGCATGCAAGCTCGGGAATGTGCCAGGATCGGTCAGAGTTGGGGAAATCCTCGAGCATGATCGAAAGATCGTGTTCACCTAGCGTTTAAGTGGCGATAATGCATACGATCTAGAACCATTATTCCCTAGCAGGGAGCGTGGCGAGAATCAAGGCCACCGTTACGACCCACGGTTAATCACGATAAATCATGCATTATTTGGTGTAGTTTTTTCAAGTATCTTGTAAGCTATAAGAACCCTTCGGTAGATCGATAAAGGGGGACGGAAGGGAAAAAGAGAAAGCAAACGCATAGATATATGCGAGCCTTCCTGTAAGAGTTTGACAACGATAGTGAAATCACTAGACTAGGGTTATTATCTCCGCTGTGGGAGGACCGAACCAGTATAAACCTTTGTCTATTTTTTTAGTATCCTATCCTAAGAGCATTCTCCAAACGCAAACCCTTCACCAAAAAGGGGCTCTGTTGATCCCTCATTCAACAAGTATACTCGACGGGGACTTATTTCCCAAACGTCGACACTTTGTTTATAGTGTCACCAACAGGGGTGCGACGACCTATGCGGCTCTACGTCATGCATCACATGCTGATCCTAGTCAGCGGCTCATACCTTTTCCGTAAGGTATATGTATATGCATAATACACTCAGCCTTTTACATACAAATTTTAAAACATAAATTAGTGCACTCATTTTTATTTTGTAGAAGATTGATATGCCCGATAAGAGATTACAAAACAAAGATTTTAACAAATTACGAGACCACGTATGCTAGTGGTACTAGAACAGAAGTTATAGCGAAGGATGGTAGGTTTAGAGATCCGATAGGCTCCTACTAATCTATATATGTAAACAATATTATATCATATGGATGTGATATATGTACTGATTGTTAAGTATGCTTATGTTTTATATTGTGAACGAATATGTAATATGTGTATTGTAAAGTGTTTGTCTTCTATAATATTTTAAATATGATTTGCATACTGTGTGTAATCTATGCTGTTTTTGAGGAGGATGTACAAAGAACCAAGCCCTAAGCCCTCATCATAATCGATTATTTCTTAAAATTGACTATAATGTGCCCATCAACACAATCGGCTCTGATCAAGAACCGATTGTGATACAATTATCACAATCAGTTCTTAATCAGAGGTGATTTTGATGATGGGCACATCACAATAGGTTCTTACTCAGAACCGATTGTGATAACCATTTAACACTATCAGATGAAAACCGATTGTGATAGCACCTCCTCATCACTGTCTAATGACAACACCTCCTCGATCACCACTGTCTAATGACTTTGTATCACCACCAAAACTAACTGTGATAATGAAAAAAAACGATTGTGATATACATTCCTGTAGTAGTGATGTGTCCCTTTGCCCCTCCTTATATAGAGGGAGAGAAAGAGACTTTTACTGAGTCAAATAAGTGTCTAAAGTAATCTACTAGGACTCTTAGTCCTTATTAGAAAACTCTCATGAGTTTATTCAGGAAACTCCTAGGAGTCTGTTTAGAAAAGTGTATACACATATATAGAATTAGAACATTACACAACACTCTCCTTGGACATTTTTTTGACACTGTGCTCATGCCTTGTTAAAGACTCCTTCGAAAAACCTAGTGGAAAAAACAAACAGAAGAAAAGTGTACATAGCTCTTGTTCTTGTCAATGCACATGTTGCCTCATTAAAAACATTCAATTAAGAAAACCCAGTGGGACACAATTCAATTAAGGGAAAGAATGCAACATTAATCCTCTCAGATTTGAATTTGTGCTTCACAATCCCACAATTTGGATCTCCAAAATCAAAATGATCAAGTAGTATATCTTTGCATAAACCTTTAACAAAATTAAGAGATTAACCTCCTTATTCTTGCAATGGAAGATAGAGGATATTTAATTTTGTCTTTCCATATTTCACTTATGCTAAGACTCAGAGTCTTCATCATGAGAATTGATATCTGAAGAAAGCAACCATTGACGTCTTCTCATACTATTGCGTCATATACATCCCATACCTATGGGCAAATTTTTTGTAAATATGCCCAACAGATAATCACAATTTTTGTTCCGCTAAATTCATATATCACTATCCTTACAGGTCTCATGAGTGTGCAGAATCATTGAGCAATATTCTTTCTCATATTTACCCTTCGCATTACCACATACTTGATCTCGTGCATTACAAGTATTTAGTCCTCTCTTGGGACTATAGGGGTATTAGTTACATTACCTCATAGCTAGATAATCATTCTAGTCCTTTAATCATATGAAGCTTTATTCATTACAACTATCTCTTGGTAGTTCCCTTAAGATTTACAACCAATGTCTATCCAAATAGACTCATTCATGGTTTTACCACCTCAATACCACATCACGGTTTAGCATTGTAGCTTGCCAACATGTAATACAGCAAAACGTTCTACCAGAGTTTGTGGTCTTTAGAATTGTTGGGTAGTGTTATTTACATTTCCCCCTAGCCTTTTGGTTATTAGCCCCTTTGATGGAGTATAAAAAGAAGAGAGCATTGAGGAGGAAACCCTAGTTGAAAAAAAGGACAGCTCGGGCATTGCACTGTTTGCTACGCCCGGGTCATGTCGCCTCCCATTTGCCAGGCGTGCCTCGGCGCGCCACCTCTCTCGGCCCGTGTGCCCCTTCGGCGTCACCGCGCCTCTCGGCCTTGCGCCGCCTGCCGCCTCCGCCTCGCCCGTGCTTTCGGCGCCGCCCGCCTCTCGACCGTGCGCCGCGCGCGGCGTCGCCACAGCCACCTCGTGGCCTGCTGGGTCTCCCCTCACTGGCCGCCCTTCCTCGCCCTCCCTACGCCTTGGCCTTGACTCGCCCGACGGCGTCGCGTGCCTCCGGCTCCGCGCCGCGGCCGCGTCGGCGCCTCCTCGGCGCTTCCCAGTGATCATTGCCTCCGTGGGTGCCCCAAGCCGACCTCCTTCCCCACCTCCCTCTTCCCTCCATGGAAAAATCTCTTTGAGGTATATTAGCTTAGTTTTTCCTTTGCTCACTAGGTGTTCGATGAAATGCCTAGAAGGTTTAGGTTATTGGTATCATAATGAATGAAGTGTGCAAGGTTGAGAGATGGGCTTTGAAATGCTAGAATCGATACCATGCTCCCAAGTTTACTAATATTTGGCTAGGATTAATTGTCGTTGATGCCATGTTATCATGTTCTTTTGAAGATCATCGGACTATACATGTATTTGTGTATGATGCTTCTAATCGGTGATGTACGATCATTTTGAAGTACTTGCATGTGCTCGAGTTTTGCTTACTTGATTTATGGTTGTACACCGAAGAGCTATTGTTATAGAAAGTGCCATCGGAAAGAAATTTGGATGGGTGTTTTATAGCGTTAATCGATATTGCTAAACAATGTGGGCGGTATGGAGTGCTAGTCTTGTTGTGATCTTATTCATGTTAGTTGGCATATTAGAAAGCGATCTATTTTCGTTTTGAATTGTTTATGTTAATCATTTGCCAAAAGAGTGCGTATTTCAGGTGGTGAGCATGTGTTAGGAGATCTTTGACCAAGAGGTAAAACTACGTGGGAAATGTGGTTTGCTAAGTAGTAAGTAGATATCGGGTAATGCATGATTATGGATTTGGTTGTGGCAATTGGTACTTGATTGGTGGTTATGTCTTGGTTACTTGAGTTCATTCATCTAGGTACATTTATATACTCTTTTGTTATTCGAGGTTGATTTGGTATGAGTAGTTTATTTTCCCGGAGGTAAAGCGTAGTTTGGACATGTTTGTCAATCGGATATCCGTATGTTAGTCATGGTTGCATTTTCCATTTGTTGGTGAGAGGATTGTGTCTCTGTTGTTTCAAGCAAATCTGCTGCTACTATGGTTTATGAAAGATAATTGTTGGCACTTTAGTTAGATCTCGGAATCTTGATATGTCTTTAGCTTATGCATGGACATTAGTTTTGAAGAAGTCGATATGCAAATGAGTTGTTTTCTTTTTGTTGCTTGTTTGAGTGTGCATAAAGTTGAGTTGGATGATTATTGTTTAATTGCAGAAATGTTCGTCGGAAGTGGCCTCGACCAGTATGTCACTCCATTCTTCGTTGGTAAAAGGCAAGTGCATTCCTAGATTGTGGCTAGGAGGATTAATCGATTGTTTACTCTTAGCGTGCGTAATTGCCGATAAATCTTTAAGAGGTAAGTTTTGCTTGAATATAGCTAGAAGGTGCTTCATCTTATGAAAATGTTTATGATGATTAAAAGGTTAAGGAAGGGATGCAAGTACACTGTGTTATTGAGTGTGGATGTGTGTTCAAATGTGGTGCTTCTTAATTTAATTGTTGCTTTGTTAATTAGATGAACTCTATTTGAGACCGAGTTTTTAGTAAGGTTGATTATAGCGAGTATGTTGTTTGAGTGATTGGGGCTAACATGAGTTTGGTTCCAACGGTTAAGTCATTTATAAAGATAGTATATGTGAGAATTGCCTATGTGTATGTATATAGTTATGGTATGTTAGTGTTGGCATTGAATGAAAAGTTGCATTTCATTCATGAAAATTGCATTGTGCATTCATAATGGAAGAGCGACCCATTACGTCACAGACCTCTGTGTTCTGCGTAGTGAACATGAAAGTCCTACCTCGTAGTCCCATTCATCGAGGTGAATGGGAGCGAACCCGAATAAGTAGGCACCTTCCATCTCGGGATGGAAGGGGCGTGAGGTGCACACCGGGTGGGCACTTTCGGCGATCTGATGCGTGCATGGAAATGAGCATTCATGTGCATTGCATCTTTAATAATGAGTGTTGTGGTAAATGGTGTGTCATATGGATGGTGATTATGGTAATTGAAGGTTGAGTCGTGGATTCATCCCAAAAGGGGAGATTGAATTGAATTGAGGAATTAGCGTATTTCTTTTCTTTGCTTTGCTAATTATGTTGTATGCATATCGTGGAGTGAAATTTGGGTTTTGAACTCGAATAAAGTCGATGAAAAATGGTTTGAGTTGCAACAAGGGGTGGTTGAGTCGGAAAACGTAGTGATTTAGAGCCATGTGATGCCTCTTTTACGTTGAGTGGTTTTATTATCGAGTTGATGACTTGATTGCGGTAAATTTTGAGTATGGTCAAGTTATTGCTTAAAATGGGTATAAACGCGTAATTTCTGGTGGTTGTTCTAATTGTATTGCTTGCTCTTATAGTCAAGCTCTTGTTTTACTACTGATAAATTGGAATTGTTATACTCGTATACTTTGCTGAGTCATCGACTCACGCTTGTTTGTTGTGTTGTTGCAGGTGCATTGAAACCGGCATGCATGGGGGGAGTAGTAGCACAAGCACGTTTGCATCAAGCCATTTAATCAATTTGTAAAGCCTGGTTATATTGATTATGGTTGTAATATGTCTTTCGTCGTGGTATATTTATTAAGTTCTGTTGGTTGTGTGATTGATTAACTAAGGACCTGCTAGAATGAAATCATAACTGCAATTGTTTCTGTTTGCTGAGTAGATGTCCTAGTTTTAGGGGAGGTGCTGCCGAAATTTTTAATAATTTTGGACAACCTCCTAGTAGTTCGCTTGCTTTGCGAGTATTTGTTCTTAGCAATTTGTAGTTGTTGATGCTAGAGGGTGTAACATTCAGGGCACGGGGTGCCAGGGTGTTACACAACACATATATGTCCAATTGATATAATTTACAAGATATAAGTATGAAATTACACATTCCAACACTTGGTCTAGATGTGCCTTGATCCATTTCAAGGATTATATGACAATTGGCATTCTTAGCACATGAGGTTAATTTGTGTTAGCCTTCTTCTGCAATCATTACAAGTGCATTTGACTAGTAATTGAGGTATTCATCATGACCAACTCTATCTCTAGGTAGATACCATCTTTCAGGTAATATTTCTACCTCTCCTTCATAGTTCCACTAGACTCATAAGAATAAGTCAAATATATTGTCAACATCGATCTATACATGTTTCCTTCTTATATGCTTATCACAATAAGGATTTAGAGTTATGTCGATGCTCAATTAACTACATTATCAATTTAATCATTTGCTACTAGAGATATCATGTAGCGAACATTGTTTTATTAATAGGAGAAATAAGAAATCACTTTCCATGACTTTTAAACCATTGCTTTACACCACCTTATGATGACCAATCATATTCAAATTCACATATTTGATTTTAGAGATATGGGTTTGACATCAATTTTTTTCATTATTTTGATCCTTCATCTATGAGTATCAGCAATACTCTACCATAGACTTTAGCTTTGGATCCACATAAGCAATTATAGAGGCACAATTGCCAACAATATTTCTATTGTTCTCCCATATCCATCTCTCATGTGTACATTAACCAAATCTTTTATCATTTTCCAAGCAATAGATTCTTGGTTGTTCCACAATCCCAACACTAGAATGTAAACACACAAAAGTGCTAGGCTGTTCATTCTCCCGATGAACTTTTTGTGAGACCTTTCACCTGCTACACAAATCCTATCATAGGAGTTTATGTAGTGATTTATCAATCACATTAACTTATGTTAATAGATCATAGATCTATAAGCGTCCCCATAGATCCTAGATGTTATATCCGTAGGTGTCCACATAGATTCTTTTAATATTGTAAATCCTCTTGAATAAGTGGGCATGCATTCGATCCTGAAATATCTCCACTTCATGCATATTTACTCCATTTTATAATACCTGGCAGACTCTCCACTCACCAGGCACAAGAGTGCCCTCTAAACTCTTAGTTTAGCTTTGCTAGTGGGTGATTTTCATTTGTACTCACCATGACAGCTTTTAATTGAAGGTATTTCATTAATTCCATCACGACATTCCAAATATAGGCTAGAGCCCTCCTTACTAATTGATCCTAATAAAATTGATCTTGGTAGCTTTGTAAGGATTAAATGGTTATTCCCACACAATGCAAGATGAGGCTTCTTGCTAGGTGGTTTAACCCTTCCATGGTGAAACCTTAGCGGGTGGTGTTAGGATCAGATGGAACATTGTAAATACCTTGTTATGATTGCTTGATCGCATACCAAAGTATTGCAAGCCATGGCAAACATGATAAATTTATTGTATCTTATTAGTAAAGTAGACAATCTCTACAGAGTATTAAACTATTTGAATAACTATACCCACGGTCATAGATGTGAAATTGTGCTTGGTAATTTCACATGAGGATTATAAAAATTGTGCTTGGTGATTTCACACGAGGATTATAGCTTTATAAAAACATGGATATATATGGTTCAGATGGGAAGTGCATGGACAGTTCACCGTATGTTTTGAAGGCAATTCTCTACATTATTATTTTATGTTTCCAACTGTGCTTTCAATCGAGTCATTATATTTAAAATTCAATAATTGCTTTCTGTAAAAGAATCGTATAGAAACTATTTGTTTAAGCTTTGTATAAATATATACTTGCATGTTTATTGTGTACGACTTACTGAGTACTCCATGTAGTCGTCCTTGCCATACATAATGTTGCTCAGATGTTAATGAAGTACTAGTGAATCAAGAGTTCTATCAGGAGGATTATGATGAGGACATTGGGAAAACTAGCTTACGGCCCTAAATCAATTTTCTGTGGGCAAATCGAGTAGCTACTGGGAGTTATCTTTATTTTCCACTACAAGAACTTATTTATTTCCTTTAAGTCCTATGAGCCAAAGTGTGTAAACCCTTACCATAAGGTCTCATTGCTAGTACATATTCAATAACAAGTTGATACTTTCTTAGTTATTCATTGAAATGTTGATATTTCCACAATGATGTTAATGTGTGTACTAGTTTGATCCTAGACAAGTATATGTGAGACCCCAGATTTACCATCTGGAACCTCCATGCATAGCATCAGCCCTCTGATCGGTTGAGTACACAAAAGCAGTGATAATCATAACCAGAACATTGTATTAAACAATAATAAACTAAAGTACTGGTCATAGGACCACTTATTACGCATGCAGTCGGAAGGTCTGACACCACACAATGGAAGACAATAAATAAAAACCCGACCCATTCGCCACAGTTGAAACGCACACCTACTCCTCGGGCTCGCCCTCCTTGTTATTCACCCTCCTCGGTGCATCCTCAAACAGCTGGGGTTGAAGTATTGAGTACAAGCGTACTCCATGTCATGGAAATCAAGTATAATACATGCAAGGCTTTACAAGATGTGGCTTAATAGTTTCTTTTGCACAAAGCTAAATTTATTTGAAACTATTCATGTAATAATTTTTGTGAAGAAATTTTAACAAATATTTGTAACATTTGAATTAATATTTGTAGCGAAGGTTCTAACCACCATCACTTAGTATACAGGCTCTATCCGCACAATTTAAAAGATTGTGATAAACCATCCAATGACTCCATCCGTCATGATTTTAAAGCAGAGTTGAATCCAGTTTCAATTCTATCCGAGAGTTCTAACCACTCCCGAATTCCCAAATCCACAATTTTAAATTAAAACCAAGTCTACCAAGTATGAAAGCATTCTTTGCCCGCTTCTGACCGTGAACACGGCTATTAAATAGTTTATTTACTCTACAGAGTTTGTACACTTTACCCACATGACATGATTGACCATTAGTGCCATGCAATTAACACACTTCCTTTGGTGTGTCGGCGGAGAGATCATGAAAAGGCCTTTACAATGTAAATAATTTAACCCGACTCGCTAAGGTTTCATTCTTTGAAGGGTTCCATCCACCCGGTCGATGAAGCCTCCTGCTGCGTGTGTGGAATAAACCATTTTGCCTCCATCCGGCACTCCACATCCAACCATCCGTGGCGTCTAAGTTAAATTACTACAAATTAATCGCCAGTCGCACTCCATTTCGCACATGTGGCTATACCTGCTTTTGCTTAGAATGGACAATCATAAGCGCCGGTCCTACTTGAGCTCGAGTGGCACTTATGCAAAGCAAAAGTCAAGGTTCCCATCCAAGACTACCATCGGACCGGTCCGCTCAAGTCAAAACCATTTTCACTTTCATTTTATTTTGCAAATAAAGCAGCAAATACATTGCTACCATTTTATAAATATGCTTTCATAACAATTTTTGACTCATTTTCCCAATAGGCATTTTAATCAGTTTGCACCTAAGTATAGATCTACCGTTCTAATCAAGGATAATCATGATATAAATGATAACAAGAAATAATCTAAGGTTACAAAGGCATGAATAACAATCAGCAAGGAGTTATCAACAAATTGGACTAACTAAACAACCTAACCATTTAAATATCAATTTTTACTCAAATTAGCCATGCATTTGATAAAATCATGAAAAGACTTTTAAAACATAGGATCAAAGTGCATCAAGGAGGCTTGCCTCCTCTGGTCGCAAAGTCATCGTCGCACTAAAGCTCTGCGGAATTGACGGCGGCGATGGCGGAATCTTCGGCTACGCGCAAAACGAGACAATAAATAAAATAACAAAAAATAAACAAAATGTAAAAATTATAATAAAAATACTGGCAGATAGAGGATGATTTTAGATGAATTTAGAAATTTGAATCACTTGATTCAGAGTTCGGATGACAGAGATAAAAATATTTGAAAGTGCTTAGTTTGGAAAATTGGAAAAGAGGGAATGTTCCCGGAATCTTTCTTTTAACTGATTTTTTTCTAAATTCCTTTGTTTCTATGACTGGTGGGGTCCGTTTGTCATCCTCACCCAACTTTCTTCTACCTCTATCCTCCTCCAAGGAAACAGAGGTGCACCAAGCTCCTATTACGCCCATGATTGGAGCCATGGTGGCTGACGACGCAGCCAAGAAAGGTGAATCTGCCACATAGACAGAACACTGGCGCCGCAGTGGCGTAGGAGGCATCGGGTCACCGCTAGATACGCATGCGCACGAAGCGAAGTGGAGGCGGTGCTCCTGGGAGGGCATGAAACTAGGAAGCGGCTAAGGCTGCTTACGAGAAGCGCTAAGGCGGCGTGGTTTGGGGAAGCCGATGGAGGGTCGGCATCGACGGGGAGTTGTTGAGGCGACAGACCACAAACACCCATGAGCAGCGGGCAGGTGTGCAGGCGGTGCCAGCACATTGGTGACATCAAGAGAAAGGGGATAGGTGCGTGGGGTTGGCTTAGAGAGGAGGCGCCATGCAGGAGATGTCCTAGGTCCCATGCGGTGGTGGCGCAAGCTTGGCCGGTGACCATGGAGTTGGCTTTATGCGTGCAGTGCAATAACTTCATCAAAATTTTGGGAAAAACTCTATTTCGCGAAATTTTGCATAAATTGGTGAGCACTTTAGATAGAACATGATAATATGATTATAAGGATGCAAGGAATTGGATTGGGGATTACCGAATTGCAAGGAATTGGCGACGAATGGCAAAACGGTCGACGATGAACGAATGTCAAATTGGAGACCAAAACTGCAACGAAAACAGAATTTGATTGAGGGCTTTTGATCTACAAGCTAAGAGACATGATATGACATGGTTGGTGCATGGTTTGACTCACCGGAGTGAAAGATGGCTCGACGACGCCGATTTACCGGACGTCTTACCGGAGTTCTAACTCGAATTTGGAGGTTCAAATGATGATGAAACAAAAAAGTAAGGGAAGCACCGCGACAGGGACGTCGAGACGAACAAATAGAGTACTCGTGCACGCCAGGAGACGAAGAAAGCGGCCGAAGTTATAAAAGGTGCAATGATTCACGGATTGATCATTATTGTGATCTGCTCGGGAGAGGAAAGAGTAAGCAATTTGATGGATATGATTCTCCTGACCTTTGCTATTCAAATGCTTCAATTACCCATTTAATAAAGACATAGGGCTTTGGATTTGGTAACCTATATCCCGACAAAAGTCCCCATACCCACCAATTAAATGTTGTTCAATCAAAAGACTTGTAGTTAATGCCTTTGGATACTGTTGAAAGTCTAACTGAATTGGTTGAAACGTTTGTCCCTAGTTTGGATGAAAGCACCCCAAATCTAGTTAAAATCATTAATTTAGAAATTTTTAAATTAGTTTCAAAAGTTTAAATTTTTTATTTGGTTTTTTGGTTGAAATTCTCCTCGGTATGGTTGAAAATTTA
Source organism: Guadua angustifolia (assembly GCA_036346375.1). NCBI lineage: Eukaryota > Viridiplantae > Streptophyta > Magnoliopsida > Poales > Poaceae > Guadua > Guadua angustifolia. The sequence continues at coordinate 6,177,940 of CM070511.1, read as the reverse complement.
TCCCAATTTGGTCAAAGTCTTCCAAAATTTTTAAAGTTGAAAGTGGAAAAGAATAATGCACTTCATGTGTGAAAGGGGTACATAGACCACAACTCATTATCTTGTTCCAAGAAGAGTGCGCATTGCAACGTATACAAGTGTCAAAGAAAAATCACATGCACCCATATTCCTCATGATTTTCTTGTTTTGAAAACAATCAACTTATATTTTTTTATCGTTCATCCCTTGTTGAAGGTTGAAGTCTTTTTCTTAAGGATAGTGATAATTGGCTAGTATGGTCGCATTAAGGACCACACCCCAAAAGTTATGTGCTGAAATCCAAGACAATTAAAGTGAAAAATCTACACAAATAAACACCAAACCTGTGGTTAGTGGGATTCAAACTCCGGTCATTATCCAGATAGACATTGTGTCACCCCGTTAAACTATTATACGGTTGGAGTTCAAGATTGAAGTCTAACTCCAACAAAATATTTTTTTCTTAAAATTATATGACTAATCCCAAGAATATTGGAGTTCTAAGTCCAGCGAGGTAGAGTGTGTAAACCCTTACCATACAACCTCGTTCCTAGTACATATTGAATAGTAAGTTGATACTTTCTTAGTTATTCATTGAATTGTTGATATTTCTTCAATGATGTCAATGAGTGCACTAGTTTGATCTGGACTAGTATAGTAAACACATAATGCTTTGGATTTTGTAATCCGTATCCCAACAAAAGTCCCGCCACCCCCAATTGAATGTTGTTGAATTAAAAGTCTTGTAGTTTAATGCCTTTGGATCCTGTTGAAAGTCTCACTGATTTGGTTGAAATGTTTGTCCCTAGTTTGGATGAAAGCTCCCCAAATCTAATTGAAATCTTTAATTTAGAAAGTTTTTGAATTAGTTTCAAAATTTTAAATATTTTATTTTGTTTTTTTGTAGAAATTCTCCTCAATATGGTTGAAAATTTATCCCAATTTGTTCAAAATCTTCTAAAATTTTTAAAGTTGAAAGTGGGAAAGAACAATGCACTTCATGTGTGAAAGGGGTAGATAGACCGCAACTCATTACCTCATTCCAAGAAGAGTGCGAATTGCAACGTATATGAGTGTCAAAGAAAAATCACAAGCACCCATATCCCTCATGATTTTTTTGTCTTTCTTTTGAAAACAGTCATCTTATATTTTTTTTATTGTTCATCCCTTGTTGAAGATTGAAGTCTTTTTATTAAGGATAGTGATAATTGGCTAGTATGGTCGTATTAAGGACCACAATGCAAAAGTTATGGTTTGAAATCCAAGAAAATTAAAGTGAAAAATTTACACAAATATAAACCAAACCTGTGGTTAGTGGGATTCAAACTCCGGTTATTTTCTATATAGACAATATGTCACACTACTAAACTATTCAACGGTTGGAGCTCAAGATTGAAGTCCAACTCCAACTAAATATTTTTCTTAAAATTATATGACTATTCCCAAGAATATTGGAGCTCTAAGTCTTGCGAGGCACAGTGTGTAAACCCTTACCATAAGGTCTCATTGCTAGTACGTATTCAATAGTAAGTTGACACTTTCTTAGTTATTTTTAGAGCTGTTCATATTTCCTCAATGATGTCAATGTGTGCACTAGTTTGATTCTAGATTTGTATAGTAAACACATAGTGCTTCAGATTTGGTAATCCGTATCCCTACAAAATTCCCCCCTACACCCCAATTGAATGTTGTTGAATCGAAAGTCTTGTAGTTCAATGCCTTTCGATCATGTTGAAAGTCTCACTGATTTGGTTGAAACATTTGTCCCTCGTTTGGATGAAAGCTCCCAAATCTAGTTGAAATATTTAATTTAGAAAATTTTGAATTAGTTTCGAAAGTTTAAATTTTTTATTTGGTTTTTTGGTTGAAATTCTCCCCAGTATAGTTGAAAAATTATCCCAATTTATTAGAAATATTCTAAAACTTTTAAAGTTGAAAGTGGAAAGAACAATGCACTTCATGTGTGAAAAGGTTAGATAGACCGCAACTCATTATCTCGTTCCAACAAGAGCGCGCGTTGCAACGTATACTAGTGTCATAGAAAAATCACAGGCACCCATATCCCTCCTGATTTTTGTTTTGTTTTTGTTTTGTAAAAAGTAATCTTATATTTTTTATTGTTCATCCCTTGTTGAAGGTTGATGTCTTTTTCTTAAGGATAGTGATAATTGGCTAGAATGATTGAATTAAGGACCACAAACCAAAAGTTATGGTTTGAAATCGAAGACAATTAAAGAGAAAAATCTACACAAATAAACACCAAACCAGTGGTTAGTGGGATTCAAACTCTAGTCATTATCCAGATAGACAATGTGTCACATCGCTAAACTATTCTACGGTTGGAGTTCAAGATTGAAGTACAACTCCAACAAAAAAATTTCTTAAAATTATATGACTACTCTCAAGAATATTGGAGCTCTAAGTCCTGCGAAGCAGTGTGTGTGAACCCTTATCATAAAGTGCTAGTACATATTCAATAATAAGTTGATACTTTCATCGTTATTCATTGAATTGTTGATATTTCCTCAATGATGTCAATATGTGTACTAGTTTGATCCTAAAATAGTATAGTAAACACATACTGCTTCGGATTAGGTAATCCGTATCCCGACAAAAGTCCTGCCTACCCCCCCAATTGAATGTTGTTGAATCGAAAGTCTTGTAGTTTAATGCCTTTGGATCTTGTTGAAAGTCTCACTCATGTGGTTGAAATGTTTGTCCCTAGATTGGATGAAAGCTCCCCAAATCTAGTTGAAATCTTTAATTTAGAAAGATTTGAATTAGTTTTGAAATTTTAAATTTTTATTTGGTTTTTTTGTTGAAATTCTCCTCAATATGTTTGAAAATTTATCCCAATTTGGTCGAAATCTTCTAAAACTTTTAAAGTTGAAAGTGGGAAAGAACAATGCACTTCATGTGTGAAAGGGGTATATAGACCGCAACTCGTTATCTCATTAAAACAAGAGTGTGTGTTGCAACATATACAAGTGTCATAGAAAAATCACAGATAGACAATGTGTCACACCGCTAAACTATTCTATGTTTGGAGTTCAAGGTTGAAGTCTAACTCCAACTAAATATTTTTTTTCTTAAAATTATATGACTACTCTCAAGAATATTGGAGCTAAAACGATTGACTCAAATCTATTTCTTTTTTTGTTTCAAAAATAAACTCAAACCTACCTCCTATCTCCTGGGAATACACATGATTCTGAGTGGGGCCATGACGTAAGCGCATGAAATGCACCAAAGTGGGGATGATATATACTGCAATTCAGAGCTTATGGTGCCCACAAATCAAAGCACATGACAAGTGGAGCCTTAACCTATGGACTTGTTGCTCTAACATGTCTTTCATTATCCAGAACTTCACTTTCTCTCTTGCTTTGCTCCGTCCACCCAATCTTCACCTGTGCTCTGCTCCACTGGGCTAGAAATCTCAAGCTCACAGTGGGAAAAAAAATCCCATCAAAGCCGCGGTCAAAAGTCACACCATCCCTTGCAAATCTATTGCCAATTATTGTCCTAACATATAAAATCTGCTTCCAAATGTCAATGCCTGTAGTTATTTACAAAGAAGTGTGTGTACTTATCAACTTCCATACATTTTCTCCAGAAAAGCAACCGTGCTTCGCTATGTTTGTATACAGCACACTGCTTTTTTTCGAAGAAATTTTCTTCTGTTGCCTCAAATCAATCCCCTCGAGCTAGGCTTAGTCCACTCAATCAGTCCCAACCATATAATCAAGCCAATTTTTTAACCATCCTATCAAGAGACGATCAAGCTAGGCAGTTCTCAACAATCCCATCGGCACGTCTTAATCTCACTTAGCCTCAAGTTTCCCTCTCTTGAGGGGCACGCTAATTTGATCCGGTTCTTGGCCGTCTGCAGATCGCAGCAAATCCACTCGGTTAGGCGTTACATAACAGTTGCTCACAGGAGCTGAAAGTACAGGCGAAAGCGTTGGCATTCCACTGTTCCGTGGAAGGAAGAAGCAATCAAGTACTATTGACCAAGCGACCATGCATGGATCGGGTCGCATGTTGCAACAGTGGCAGTAGCAGGGATCAGTGGAAGGAGGCGCAGAGGCCAGAGGAGAGAAACGTGGAGGTTCAGAGCGAAAAGTCGCCTTGGATTATTCATGCCTGCCAACGAAAGGAGGAAGGAGGAGCTCTGCCTGAACAACTGGTCCTCTGCTGGACGGCAATGGCATGCACACTACCCCCTGCTGCACGATCGATTTGATTCCAAGGCCCCACAGACACACACACACACACACACACACACACACACACACACAGCAAAGACTACCACATCACATTACACATACAAAAAAGATGCAATCTGAAGAACTCTGGTCATCCCATGCATCTCTCTCACAAGAAGATGTAAGGTTACAGCTGACAAGTTACAAGCCAGAGGAGTGGTAGTAGCGGCTAGCAGCAAGAGCAGCACAATCACATGCAAGCGCAGTGCAGTGCAACCCTGTGAGGAGCCACCACCCACTCACCGAATCACATACATGTACACCTCCACTACTTTCTTCTGGAGGAGAGGGAAGCTTTTGATCAAATCAAGATTAAGGCCAATGGACCGTGGTACCTGCAAGTTGCAACAGCAGCACCACCACCATTGGAGAGAGAGAGAGAGAGAGAGAGAGAGAGAGATCATCAGCTAGCTAGTAGCAGTATTCTACAACTTTGCAGGCAAGTCTTGATCCGTCTTGTGCTCTCCATAGATCGGGTTGAGCTCTCCTCTCCATAGGAAAGCTCAGGCTCAAGCTCACAACTTTCTTGAACAAATTTTTTTTTCGTTTTTCGGGGGGGCTTTGTTTTGTTTTCCCCTCTCAACCTCACACAGGAATCAAACCAATCCAATCCAATCCAGCCGCGCTGCCAATAACCATTTATTTGGCAATGCATCGATCAAAGAACTAAAAAATCTAGGGGAAAGAAAAGAAAAGAAAAGAAAAGAGAGGTTAAAAATGGCGAAGAAAATGAGCTGCATGCCCAAGACAACTAACAAAAAACATGCGTGTCCCGGCAGCGCTTCTCATCGGTGGATGCCCGGCGGCTCCAGCCTCATCCTCTTATTGTTATTGCCCGCCGCCACCACCACCGCGAAGGAGGCGGCGTCGACGGAGTCGTATGTACTGGCGGCGTCGATCGGGTCGGAGCACGACGACGACGACCTCTTTGCCGTCTCGTTCGTCCCCATCGACGATGGCTCGCTCAGCATCAAGCTGTAGCAGGCGTATACATCCTCCTGATCAGAGTCACACAGCATCGATCACCAAACGAGAGGATCGTGGTAGACAAAGAATGTTTGATACACTGAGACGCGTCTGAATACTGTATATGATGAGCAAGTGGTGGACGGTGACCTTCTCGAGGAGGCAAGACGGAGAGAGATTGCTCATCTTGGACTCCAGCACCTCTCTCGTCAGCGTGCCGTGGGTTGCCGCCAGGACGGCGGCGGCGGCCACGGTGGACGGCCGGTAGTCGAGCACGCTCGCCGCTGCAAGAGGAGAGCGCGCGCGGATCATTGAGCAAAAAGCCAAGAAGCATCCAAAGCATCAATGGATCGATGTACTTCTCAAGAACCTGACCTTCGGAGGCGGAGAAGATGAGAGCGGCGGCCTTGACGGCGACGAAGGCGCCGCCGCGTCCGCCGTTGCCTCGACGGAGCCTGGAGGAGAGGCAGGGGAGGTAGTCGAAGGGTGTCACGGCGCCCATGCGCCACCCAAGCGTGGATAGCACGAGCAGCTCCATGCGGCGGATGGAGACGCAGCTAAACTCGTAGTCGTCGTCGGTGCGGAACTCCGACAACGCCGGCGCGCGGTACTCCTCCATCTTCGCCGCCAGCGACACGCACGCCACGGCCAGAAGCCGCGCCGCCCACGACATCACCGACCTCTGCAAGCAGGCGCGCACGCACATCAATCAGTGGCCGTGCCGTTCAAGAAACAGAGGAGGAAGCTGACTAGCTATCTGAGACGAGATTCATGGATGTCGATTGTTACGCACGTCGATGCATCGCCGGAGGAAGAAGCGGTCGAAGTAGGTGATCGCCAGGTACGCCGTGCGGTGGCAGAAGCCGAAGTACCCCCGAATCTGCAATGGCGGCGAGCCGGCGAGAGATCAAAAGCTTAGTTAGTGGTTCTGTTGCATCAAGAAACCAAAACCAAATGGATAGATAGATAGATGAGCCTGCTCCATCGGTCACCTCAACGATCCACTTGATGGTAGCGCGGCGCGCGCACTGGAACCAGTCCTCGGAAGCCATCGACGGCGATGACTCGGCGGCGGCGTCGGACAAGCACGACGAGGAGGAGCAGAAGCTGCTCTCCTTGGACATCAGGTGGTCCATGTACTCCTCCTCGTCTTCCTCGTGGCCGTCGTTCTCGGCGGCATTGTACAGCAAGAGCAGCTTGCCCTCGTCGCCGTCGGTGAAGCCGTCGTCGAGGTCGGTGCCGTCCTCTTGGCACAAGAGGGAGGAGGAGCACCCGGCGGGCGAGTAGTCCTCTGCTTCCATCCCCGATCCCCCACGTTCGTTATATACACTTGGCCGAGTAGTACTGACCAGTTAGGCAAAGTACCATGAGTGCTGCGATCCGGCCGGAGTAAGGCCGCCGGAGCTGGCGGTGCAAGTGAGAGGAGGAGGAGGAGGAGAGAGAGAAGACGAGCGAGGAGGCTGCTGCGCCTGAAGTGCCCCCTCTATTTAAGTGGCTCTAGCAGTCTCACTTCACTTCACTCTTGTCTCAGATTTTTTTTTGAGTGACCTTGATAAGCCTCCCACTTCGTCAAACTGTATTACTTTTGCTTCGAGCAAATTCATACTGTCACTACAAAATTGCTCTTCTCACACTAGACCATAGCATGAACTGGCTGAGTGCTCTAGGCATCTCTTGCCTGGATCAGAGCGTGCTTCGTTTGGGAGCCAAATTTTGCCAAAATTTCTCACTGCTACCACGATGTGTTGCAAAGTATGGATACCAACAAAATAACCCCTTAGCAATGGAGCTTCGAATTATTTGCTGCAAATACTGGGCTTGACAAACCGAGCCATCCGGATCGAAGCCTTAGCTCTTCTAGCCCTCTTGTACTTTTTTTTCAAATCTAATCCCCGTACGAACGCAATTGCAGAACTATCCCTGTCCCTGACCGCAGAAACGACGATAGGTGACATGTATCACATACCGCGTCCGTGTACTATGGCAGCAGTTAGAACCGTGGCCAGCCAGCTACCGAACACCATAAGCACGGCAGCGGCTCGACAGCAGGTGCATCATAGGTTCCGCGGTAGGGCAGCAACGCATGTAGAGTAGCAGGACATGCCACGGTGCCTGAGAGCGACAAACCTGCCGTTCTACTCTAGCTCGACAACACTGTCCTGCCCGAGTCGACATCTTACCGTGACCCCAGTCTTCTACCACGGTATCACTACAAAGAAAAAAAGAACACACACACCATGGTCAAGGTTGTTCTGGTGCACAAGAGAACAATGCGCCATCGATTCAAGGAGCAGGCCGCAGGCGCATATAAAAGAGATATAAGTGAGCCTGTAATCCCAGCCACCATTTTTCTGTAGCATCTCTCCTCCCCTTTTGCATGTCTCATTCAATTCATCCCTTTCATTTCATCCATGAGATTCTCAAATTCTCTTAATGCGGCCAAGCGTGGCTGCATTTCTTGTGCAAGTCAAGGGCACTTAGCGTGAGCAAAAACCACTTGCCTACCGTGTCATCCATGTGGGCCCTCGGTTGGGAAAACCCATCAAGGAAAAGTTGAAAGCAGAGTAGAAGAAAAACTTTGGGCTTCCCGGACAAAATACAGACAACCCTGGTATCTGATCTAAAATTCTGCAGCAGGCATCTCTAGCATCTCAAATTGCAGATCTTCTTCTTTTTCAGGCAACTCTAGCTTCTCAAATTGCTGGTCTTCTTCTTTTTTTGAAGTAACAACCCCAACGCTGAAAATCTTCAAAACCTAGCTGGTGTGCATATGCTGTGCCAATTGTGCAGAATTGGATTGAACTGTGTCGGACTAGATCTGATTAGATCAATTCTACTTGCAAGAGTTGCTCGATTGAGTTAGCTGAACTGATGAACATGCCTGTCACACTTATTCAGCAATGGTGTCCAGACAATCGTCGTAGAATTATCAGTAAGGTATGACTAAAAAATTCTGATATCACATCACCTGCAAATGCTATTAGTGGAATAACAAGTGGCTGCAGATCAAGTTAATATCGAACAGCATTATTTTTTAAAAGGACTTTGCTTCGTTAATGCGCGGTGGGTGGCTGGTGTAATCTGATCTCCTTTGAAAACTGACTAAATTTCCTTATCTATGGTATAGGTTGTTTTTACCTCCGTCGTTGATTTATTTAAAAATGCGCAAACTTTTGTTTGGGTGACGTTGAGATGCTAGAGTTGCCTGCTGCAGTATTTTAGATCACGACAAGTATTAGTGACCTTTTTCAGATGATTACATTCTTACACCATTCCCAGTGGGGGTTTCATTCTCATTAAATACTGTGACACATCAGCAAAACTGATGACTTGGCAAGCTAATTAAGAGGAGAGAGAGAAAAAGAGTTCATGGAGATGAAACCCATCGGTCACTGTTTCCAACGCGAATAAAACGATCTGAAACTTGCACTGGGGGCAAAATCGTTTCATTTTCACTCACAACACCATCCAAGCAGTAAATGCTATTGATTGCCTATGAAATTGTGAAAATGAAACTGTCCATTGGGAGTCCTTATTTCATTTATCAGTCCACACTTCTTTAGATAACATGGCACCCTTGAAAACCGCAGAATGAAACTTAGCATTGTAAATGGCCTTACAGAGATCATGTTGATATATGAAATATAAGGCGGCGACTAGGATACGGACGTCCGTCCGGATGCCTTTCATCGGACGCCCGACGTTAGCATGACGTCAGCATTGAAACATAGAAAAACAGCTGGTGAAACATGGGAAAGGTACTGATGAAACATGAGAGAAGTTTCAAAACATAGATGTTTAAATCGACTATCAAACGATGTTTCAACACGTAGAACCAAATGTTTCACTAGACCAAATCCAATGTTTCAATAGAGCAGACGTGTGTTTCACCTTGTTTCAACAGAAAAAACCATATGTTTCAATAGAGTAAAACGGATGTTTCACAAGAGCAAAACGGATGTTTCATACGTGCATTGGTCATGTTTTGGAGCATAAAATCGACGAAGCTTCTTCTCCGGTCATCTTCTTCCATAAATCAAAATATTTCACTGCAGAACCCAATGTTTAACCACGAAAAACCCATGTTTCAACGCACGTGGTCATGTTCCAAGCCAAAATGTCCTTCTTCAACCTCTAGCCCCTTCCCCATCTTCAGTCATCTTCTCCCATCCATATCATCCATAGCCTAGATGATTTCCTTAGTCCTTAACCACCAACAACTCACCAAGTATGAGCAACTCACCAAGTATGAGCAGCTCAAGTTCCCAGCCGTGGTCGAGGTGCAGAACCACGAGCCCATGGACGGCAAGCACTCGATGCTGATGTTCCTCCGATGGGCCAATCGACGCCCGTCAGCCACCAGGGTTGGGTTCAGAGCCAACATCTCAAGGCGGGAGAAGGCCAACCTCAAGTTCGACATCAGCCCTTGCGAGCACTTCAAAGGTGAGGGAGGACGGCAAGGTGATCGATCTGAGGTCTCATTTCCTCATGGTTGGGGAAGGCGAGGGAGATCAGCTTTGAGTCTTGATCGAGACAAGTATCGCCTACTGACCGCGAAGCAATGGGGAAAGTAAGAGAGAGAAACAATAAGGAGGGGACTACTTCTTTGGGCGGGCAGGCGTCCGGACGTGTCCGGACGTCCGTGCTATAGTGATTCCGGAAATATAAATAACCTAAGAGTCTTCACTTGCATCTGCTGGGTCAAAGTTATTATTACTATTGGGGATCTAGTGACAGAAATACGACCTCACAAAAAACCAGGCCATTACTCATGCTGAAGGACATGTGATTTGCAGATCTAATTACTGGTCCAGAAGCATTTTACAATCCTACAAAATCTACGCATTAATCACCACAGGCCGTGCTATCACATAACTCGATTACCTTTTGTATGTACGCACAATGCTACTCTTAGTAGGAATTAATCATCCTACGGATATATTCCATTACTGCAAGCCATGTGATCGCTGACCAAAAGGATGGGCAAAACATTAGCACCGAAGCCTGACGTAATCCAGCACCAAGATCGTTCCAAATTATTCCACCCGTCCAAATTTACGAGACGTATTTTTAAATAGTGTTGTCTATAAATATAAGATATATTTTATATTTTAATGCAAAATTAGCGTGATGTTTCTTTATACCCCTAATACATATTCAGCTTTACTTATGTTCTCTTTATTAAATATCCAGCTTTACTTGATATATTACTTCTAATTACAAGTTGGTGGCGGTGGTCCGTTATCCCCTTGTCCCGATCTTCTATACATTAGCGAATGAAGAAATTTTTAATTCGGTTAGATATACATACATGCGTGATATGCGGCGTATCTATTTCCAAATATTGTACGGCCGATTCTTTTTCTATATAATGCACACATACAGCTTCTGAGTTAACATGTGCCTTTGAGTTGCCATATGCATCCTTTCCATTAAATATTTACTTACATGTGTAGATAAGATCATCTTTTCTTTTTATCTAATCATGTATGGTCTTGATTCCGGCCAGCCAGCAGCATGTTCATGGTTATGTATGACACGACTAGATAAGTTTGTTATATCTATCTCTACTAATTCTAATTAGGAGTTGGTGGTGGTACGTCCGTTTTCCACCCTCATCCCGACACGTGTGCGCACCCGCGTGGCTGAGTGGAAAGCGGACAGTGGCCACCCTGATAGATTGGATTGGATCATCCCATCGCGGGAGGTAAATGAATATGCATGACTCATTTATTACTTTCTTTTCTCCCATTGAACTGGCATTCAAATCGGCAACGATTAATCTCGATGCTTTTTGGATTGGATTGATTGATTCCCTTCCGAAAGAAACAGAGTTCCGATTCATAGAGTTTGGTCTCTTCTTGCCTCTTTCCCTTTTGTTGCCTTCCTTATTCGTCAATTTTTTAATCTGGATTTCATATATATCTCCTCGGTTACTGAATCTATATAACCCCACCACTTTTTGCCTCCTGTAGATGTGTTGAGCTTATCCATTGAGCAGAGGTAATGGGCGACCTTCCTGATCTTGTCGATGCGGCGCAGGGGCAAGTCGCCAGTGGTGGGCGGTGAGATAGGCTGGCGGCGCTGCTGGATCTCGCTGCGGTGGATGATGTCAATAGGTTGAGAGAGGCGCTCACTGGGAGAGGTGAGGAGGCGGTGGAGCTGGTTGATGGGGTAGGGCTATGGTATGGCCGGAGTAAGACGTACGAGCCACGAACACCGCTGTTGGTGGCAACCACATACAGATGACATTTACCTCTTCAATGCCTTTGCACCTATGGGGCAACAGGTAATGTCTCTTTTGGTCGATCGATCGATCTCGAATTATGGCGTTACAAATTTACAATCCCAAGTGTTGTGATGTTATTATTTAAGTTTGTGAAATTAAAGATAATTTTAAGCTCGAGTTTGTAAATAGGTGCTTAGAATTTGTACGCTTCGATGAATTGATTTAAACATTTAACCATTGAACATTCAGAGTGAACATTATTATTCAGATAAAATTAGTGCTCTTTGCAAATAATTTTTTATCGTAAATTGAGTTTCCGTTGCATCGCATGGACACATGTCTAGTCTCTATATATATGTATTGAATACAGTGATTAGAGATAATAATTAGAGGTATTCTAGTCATTTCAACATCTCTTTGGCCTATATGCCAAGAGAAAATACGCTCTCTAAATTGGGACAAAGGGAGTAAGGTTTATAGATAATTTCTTCTATGCTCTTTAATATTTCCGCTTCCAAAAATTGTGCCATATTTGTTAAGAGTACTACTACCAACAGTATAATGTTAGAATCATTTCCAACAGTATAGACATGTTTCACAAGGTTCAAGACATTCCATCCACGTTTCGTAGGTTTTATTAGATTTCATAAGAGTTTCAAATGGGTTTTATATATGTTTCAGCATATCTCAACAAATTTCAATAAGTTTCTAATATGAAACTACAAGTTTGGCCTAGTTTCAAATCTAAAACTTGATTCAAAATGAGATTCAAAAGAATTTTAACTGAGTTTCAAGAGACTAATTTCAAAGGTTTCAAAAAAGTTTCAAACTAGTTTCATAAGGTTTCAGCGTATTTAAACAAATTTCGTTGGGTTTCAAATGATTTGAAGGTTAATTAAAAAATGAGTTTCGGAATCATTTTAACTAATTTTCAAAAAGGCAAACTCTAAAGTTTTAAAGCATGCTTCTCAGGTTTCATATGGTTTCAATACATTTCCAAAAAACATTCAATGGGTTTTAATCTAAAAATATAAGTTCTTTCAAGTTTCAAATATGAAACTTGATTAAAGACAAGTTTAAGAAGAATCTGAACTGAGTTTTAAAAAAACCAACTTCAAAAGTTTCAAAGAGATCTAATGAGTTTAGAAACTAAATGAAATCTTTTGAAACTTAGTCGTAAGAACTATTAATAGCTAAGCAAACTAAATTATGTTAATGAAACACTATGAAACCTAATAAAACTTATCTGTAAAATATCATGAAACTTGTCCGTGAAACGTAATAAAACATATGTGTGAACTTCTTAAACTCAAAAAACCTAACGAAACTTAATTATGAAATCTATCTAAGAACGACATGTAACTTAACCGTAACTCCTGAAACTCACGAAACCAAGTGAAACTTTGTCATGAAACTTATCTATAAAACATCACGAAACTTACCCATGAAACATCCTGAAACATATCTATCAACCTCATGAATCTCAAGAAACATGATGAAACTTATTCATAAAACCTCTCTGAGAATATCATGTAACTTAATCATAGCCTCCTGAAACTCATGAAACATAGGTAAAGCTCAAATCATGAAACCTTGTAAAAAACTGAATGAAATTTATTGAAACTTAATTGTAAAGGCTATTAAGATTTGAGGAAACTAAATTATGTTGTTGTAACACTATGAAACATAATGAAATTTATTTGTGAATTATCATGAAACTTATCCGTGAAATGTCATTAAACAAATCTGTGAACCTCTTGAATCTCAATAAACCTTATGAAACTTAATCATGAAACCTATTCGAGAACGTCATGTAATTAACCATAACTCCTACAACTCATGAAACCAGGTGAAACTTTATCATGAATCCTAGAAAACTGAATGAAATCTATTGAAACTTAATCGTGAAAGTTATTAAGGGCTAAGGACACTAAATTATATTGATGGAACACTATGAAACCTAATAAAACTTATCTTTAAAACATTATGAAATATATCCATAAAACATCATAAAACATATCTATGAACCTCTGAATCTCAAGAAACCTAATAAAATTTAATCATAAAATCTATATGAGAATGTGATGTAACATAGCCATAACCTTTTGAAACTCATGAAACCAAGTGAAATTTTATCATGAAGCTTAGTAAAAACTAAATGAAATATAATGAAACTTAGTCATGAAAGCTATCAAGAGTTAAGGAAACTAAATTATGTTGATGGGGCACTATGAAATCTAATAAAACTTATCTGTGAAAACGTCATAAAACACTGTGAAACCTAATAAAACTTATCTGTGAAACATCATGAAACACTGTGAAACCTAATGAAACTTAGCCACAAACCTTGTGAAACTTTTGGAAACATGATGAAACTTAGGGAATTTGCTAGCTCAATCAAAGAAAAAACTTGAAACTTGACTAAAGATGGCTTTTAAAAGAATTTCAAAAAACAAAGATAAAAGTTCTAGAGCACGTTTTGCAAGTTTGAAAAAATTCAAATGAGTTTCACAAGGCTTCATCATGTTTCAATAAAATTTTGTTGGGTTCAAATATGAAACTATAAGTTTTGTCCAGTTTCATACCTGAAACTTGACTAAAAGAAATGACTTTAAGAAGAATTTCAACTAAGTTTCAAAAAAGATAAACTTCAAAAGTTTCAAAGTATGCTTCACAAATTTCAAAAAAGTTTTAGAATGGATTTCGTAAAGGTTCCAACAAACTTCAAATTTAAAACTGTAAGTTTCATCTAGTGCCAAATATGAAACTTGATAAAAAAAAGAGTTTAAGAAAAAATTAACTAAGTTTTAAAAGACAAACTTCAAACTTTTAGAGTGTTTTAACAAGTTCCAGATGGGATTTTATAAGTTTCATCTAACTTTCAAAAGGAAACATCAAATTTCAAAAAAAGTTAGGAAGTCACCAAGGATCCAGTCAATGAGTTGCACACTATCGAGCTCTACCACCACTATGCCCATATGGCACGCACCTGCCTCTCGCCTCCTCCTCTGCTCGCGGTCTCCATCTTTGACAAACACCATCGCCTCGACTGGCCAAGGCGATGGTCACGGCGGAGGAGGCGTGGCGCCTTGTCTGGCTCATGGAGGCCAAGGCTCTAAAAGGTGTATGCAGGACGAGATGGCTAGCTAAGAGGAGCTCCTTGATGCCCGCTAGAGGAAATTATTAGAGCAAGGAAATCTAGTAAATTATACCTTAGTCAGCAAGGTTATATTGAGAAGATCTTTCGTCGCTTTAATATGCATGATGAAAACTAGTGAGTACTCCTTTAGCTGCACATTTCAGATTATCTTCACCTTTATATCCAGAGTCAGATGATGATATTGAATACATGTCTAGAGTCCCATATCCTAGTGCAGTTGGTTCTCTTATGTATGCCATGGTTTATTCTCGTCTTGATTTATCTCATGCACTAATTGTTGTTAGTAGATACATGGTTGATCCTGGTAAAGGGCATTGGAAAGCTGTTCAGTGGATCTTTAGATACTTGTGTGGTACTTCTAATGCTTGTTTGCATTTTGGAAAATCTGGAAATGGACTTGTTGGTTATGTTGATTTTGACTATACTGGCGATTTAGATAAGAGAAGGTCTCTCACAGGTTATGTTTTCACTATTAGTGGTTGTGCTGTCAGTTGGAAAGCAAGTTTACAGGCTACTATTGCACTTTCAACTATTGAGGCTGAATATATGGCTATTTCTGAGGCATGTAAAGAAGTTACTTGGTTGAAAGGTTTGTACTCTGAGCTCAGCAGGGTTACTTCTTGTATTACCTTATTTTGTGACAGCCGAAGTGCTATTTACCTCACAAAGGATCAAATGTATCATGAAAAACAAGCACATTGATGTGAGATATCATTACATTCGAGATGTTATTGCTCAAGGTGACATCAAAATATCCAAGATAAGTACTCATAATAATCCCGCTGACATGATGACAAAGTCAATTCCTACCACTAAGTTTGAGCTATGCTCAAGTTTAGTTGTAGTTGTAGTTTGAGTTCTAGAGACTTTTGGCGCCGGTGATATTTATTATTGAAGGGAGTTCAGTGATGATTCTTTTACTACAAGAGGGAATTCGTCTCAAGGTGGAGTTTATTAGGTATTCATCTGAATTTCTCTTTGGGCTTTAGGGACACCTTTGACTCGTATGTTCGGTATAGCCCGTTTAGACTCGAGTCACTTCTTTCATCTATAAATACCTCTTATATACAGAATAGAGGTAGTGCCTCATTTGTAAACCCTAAAACTTGTACTCAATTTCCCAAATAGTGAGATCGCCGATTGGCGCCTGTGGTTTGTTCCCGCAAGAGTTTTTCACGTAAAAATCTATGCGCCTCACGTGTTCTTGTTTTGTGCATAATTTTCAACAAGTTGCACACTATCAAACTCTACCACCACCATGCCCATATGGCATGCAGCTGCCTCTCGCCTCCTTCTCTGCTCGCGGACTCCGTCTCTGGCAAATGCCATTGCGGCATGTGTTCTTTGGCACCTCCGCCTCTTCTTGCTGCCATCGCCCCGACTGACCAAGGCGATGGTCACGGCGGAGGAGGCGTGGCCCCTTGTCTGGCTCATGGAGGCCAAGGCTCTAAAAGGCGCCCGCGGGACAAGACGGCTAACTAAGAGGAGCTCCTTGATGCCTGTGTGGAGGCAGACGTGGAGCGCACGCACAACGAGGCGAAGACGCCGGTGTCGTGATGCACTTTCGGGACAAAGCTTAGAAAACTGTTGGTTGTGTGATTTGGGTGAATAAGAATCGTTAGTAGTCAAGAATCTTGAGAGAAAAAAAGTAGCCCCTTATATTCTGCATGTACTTTAGTTATTTAGTACATTATTAGGAGAAAAGAAAGATAAAGAAGGTAAAGAATCTGTGGGAATTTGATTGAGCTAGCAAATTTCACGACCCCCAAAAAAAAGAATGCAGGGCTTAGATGTGCTTATTTTCGTCTATAAAATCAGACAGTTGTGATGGACCCAACCAATCACTTGGGCACAAATCGCATCATCGCTATTTTGGGGTGAGAGATGCTCGAACTCTCGACCTCATGTTACTCACTTTTAGCTATGAGACTACTCACTAGCTAATTGTGAAACTACCCTGTTATTGGTAGCATTAGCAGTTAAGAATATTCAGAGAATTGAGCTCAACCTAACGGCTGTTAACTATCCTGTTAGAAAAGAAACTAATATTATACTGTTTGGTAGTATTTTTGATTTGTTAAGCCTATTTTGTACTAGAACGTTGACGCATAGAAAGCGCTACTCACCGGTTAATTAACCGCAAGGATTCATGCATGATGTATTGAAGCATGCCCAGGGCCGCTTGTGTTGATAGCCTAGCGGTAGAGCACAGGATTTTGTGAAGATTGTTGGCGTGGTCTTCTGGAAGATTCGCTGTCTTCTTGAGAAAAAAGAAAAGTGCAGCTAGTTAATGGTGTACAGTTGAAAGTGCTATCAACAATATAACTAAATTTCATATAGCTTTAACTGTGCAGTAAGTTTCAATGATACAGCAAGTTTTGTGGAAGTTTTGGGTTTAAAAAAATCAAAGTTTCAAGGAGGTTTCAAAATGTCTTTTGAGTAAATTTCAATAAGTTTTAAAAATTCGAACAAATTTGAAAAGGTTTCGAGGAAGTTTAAGATTTTCAAGCAAAATTTTCATCGTTGTTTCATCAAGTTCTAGTGCATTTTTATAGTGTTTCAATAGGTCTAAAAAGTACAAAACTTGATTGAAAATTGAGTTTCTTATAAGTTTCAGGTTTAAAAATTGTAATTTCAAGAGTATTTCAGTAGAAGGTTTTTGAAGATTTCAAAAAGTTCCTTGAAAAATTGGAACAAGTTTCAAATGGTTTCGAGAAAGTTTAAAAATTTTGAGCAAAAGTCTCATCGGGTTTCACTACGTTTCAAGCAATGCAAAAGTTGGCCAAAAAAATTCTAAAAATCCAACAAGTTTCAAACATATTTACAAGCATGCCTACCTCAGCTAGCGGCCTCACCGCTACGGGCACCGCCGCCGCTGACCAGGAGGCCATGGCACCTCTTCACCCTCGACGCTCCTCCACCGTGTCAATACAACAATGTGGCACGGTACGCCACATTCTTTAGATATTTCTGAAAATAAAATAGATTATACTCGTTTCCTCTTGCGTGTCATCATTTTACGGCCTGGTGTGCTTATGAGCGTGTGAACTGTGCTGGATTTCGAGCATAATTGGAGCGGACACAGGATCGGCATGGTCACGTTCGATCATGGATCACCAGAAACTGGACTAGCCTTAGAATTGATTTATTTTTCTGACCCTCTTTTATCTTCTTTTTAATAAATTTTACGATGGATAACAAAAGTAGTAAGTAGTAATAGTAAAAATTAAATCTAACTATTCATTCTTCAAAAGTATTTTAGACTTTTCCTATCCATTATTAGGGGTATTTTAGACTTTTCATAATTTGTTCACAGTTTTAGATTCACCGAATACCTGGTAATTTTCAGAGGCTTCTTATCCATTCATCCGCCATTCATCAGGATCACAGTACGTGTTTTTTCCGTAGAGGACAAATAGAATGATTGGATTTTTTACCCTTTTATCCCTCTCTGAATGTTACTATCAATACTACAGGTGGTAGTATAACTAGATCTAAATTGATTTCAACCATTGGATTCAAAGGAATGGACGGCTTATATTAATTTTAATCCACTGTAAAAGAGCTCTTTTTTTATTGTAGTCTCTCCACGAACATATTTGCAGATGTAGCTCTTTCTCCCACCGCATAAGCTACGGCAGATGACACATGTCTCCTCTCGTGCGTGGAGAGTGCGGAAGGCGATGCTGCCACACCCAAAGAGCGTGGGAACTAGCAAGCACGGCCAGCGGGCGAGCACGGGAGCAGACGCTGCCGCGTTTGTGAAGTGCGGAAGGGGCCAGTACAGCAACGGTTGGGGAGCGCAGGATGCGCTTCTGTGGTAGGAGAGCACGGAAGGGCATCTTTCGTGGTAAAGAAGTACAGAAAACGTCTTCTACAGTAGAAATAGAGCTATATTTACAATTTCACGTAAAGGGTCTGCTAAATTTGAAAAACAAAAAAGCGGGCTTAAAAACGTGGCGCCACCGTTGTCCTATATATGGCACTCCTATTGCTGGACATGTTTTACTGCCACGATCGACGTACCGCCGCTAGCACATCCGTTCACCGTGCAGGACGCAGGCCAGGCTCCCCAACTCCGAGCAGACCATGGCGACTTTTCACTTTTCCTGCGTGCGAGGTCTCCATCTATCTCGATTCCGACCGTCCGATCGAGAGCAATTAATAATGGTATGGGGCTCTCTGCACAAACACAGTACGTCCGTCCGTCCGTCCGTCTGTTTCCACTTACATATTTAGGTCATCGTTGGTACAGTTCCAAATTATCTTCTTTTTTTTTAAGCTATTGTTTCCGGTTCTTTTCTTCAGAATCTAGTGCTATTTTATAAAAGTGTTTGGCTAACCAATGAGCTTCGAAAACCATGATTGATAGGGCTGGAGGTAAATAGATCTTATTACTTCTAGTTGTAACATTTCAATTGTATTCGTTTATTATTTATTTGTATTTGTACATAAATTTATAAGGTTTTATTGCTTGCTGCCCTTGATTGCTGTGACAGTTATCTTTTGCTTAGATTTCCTTCGGAATGACTTATGTCCGGACGTCCGAAATTTTCGAATGCACTGCAACATTTTTTTTCTACACGTGCAACATTTTCCTTTGACAAACAGTGAAATGCGCTACAGTAAACGGATGTTGCAAGCGTTCAAAAAAATATTGCACGCGTTAGCAAAAAATTAATGTTGCAAGCGTAGAAAAAAAATGTTACAAGAGGCGTCCGATGGGATGAACAGAAATCAGGCGTCCAAGTGCTAGTTTGTTGAATATAGAGATGAATATATTATTGGCATGTTGAAAGTGACTAGTAACCGCTATGTTCTCTTTCTTAGATAAAGTAAATTATGTTTTATACTTAATACATAAGAAATGAAGAGTGAATACTGTTCAAATATCCAGTACCCACAAAGGAAGTCCAACTTGCCAATATTCCTTAACAAAAAAATATCAAACTGAAAGCCACAATGATAGAACAAAATTTACCACTTTTACTATGTTCTCGAAGATCATTACACGAGCACGAATTTTCTTATGCAATTCTAAAAGAATTGAGCTGTTTCTACGTAAATATCTATGTTTTACACAAACAGATCTAAAGTAGATTTTCGAGTGCAAATTTATGTTGATACATTAATGTGCGGTGGCTCCCACACCACACCCGTCGGATCGAGAATCAAAGGCTAATATCTAGCCGGCCCTGGGATTTTCGAGAACTTAGCGTCGTAGTGTTGCTGGCAGTCGTATGTAGTATGGTGCTGTGGCAGAGTAAATCAGTTTTTAGGGTGCAACCAGACGACACATTCTCTATGCACGTTTATTTTTAAGATAATAGAAGAATATATTAATCATTCGGTCTCTGCATCTTGAAATACATATAGCCTAAAATTTATTACAAAGTTACAGCAAAAAATGATGTCAGGACGAAATTCATAAAAAAAGAGCTGTAACAAGCAATAAAAATATTAAAAAACACTCAAGCCGCACACAGTCTTATTTGAAATCTCCATCCATGTCTGATGAAGAAGTCCCTAACCATGTCATGTAGACAACTACATGCCATTGATGACATCTCCTGAGCCTCCTGACGTTGTAGCACAGACTATGAGCGCTACCAATTAACGCAAATATAAATAACATGCAAAGGATTAGACATTTTTTTTAATCAAATACGATATCATTTCGTTAAAAGCCAAAGAGACCAACATAAAGCTGCAGCCCCAATTAAATATTGAGCCTTTATCTCCTTTCCCAATCCGATTAGCCAAGTCCTAAACATATGAGCTATACTATTAGGAG
Source organism: Guadua angustifolia (assembly GCA_036346375.1). Classification (NCBI taxonomy): domain Eukaryota; kingdom Viridiplantae; phylum Streptophyta; class Magnoliopsida; order Poales; family Poaceae; genus Guadua; species Guadua angustifolia. The sequence continues at coordinate 6,157,505 of CM070511.1, read as the reverse complement.
GGGTCAAATTAGAAGTCACTTATATAACACGCCAAGCGAAGCGAGCAAGCTGTAATAAAAAAAGAGATGCTATATAGTTTCCTCCTTATGACAAAAACAATATTTTTTGCCGTCAATACAATTTCTTTTACTTAGATTTTGTTTCGTCAAGTTCACCCCTCAACATAAGTACCATAGAAAGATTTTAATTTTTAAAGGTACTTTAATCTTCTACAATTGTCTATTTGTAATTAGGATATTTTGATGTAATAAAACTGTATACATCAAGTAAACAGAAAACTATCCATTTTGATGGAGATTCCATCGAAAAGTATCCCTTTCAAATAATAACTGTATATCAGTAATACTTGCAATAAGCTCTTGCATAGCTTGTAAATTAGGTCCTGTAATGGTCCTACGAAAAGACATATTAAATGATTCAGAACTCATTACTTTAGCCACTGTGGCATATTTTTTCGAGCAATATTAAATAATCGATAGTATTGTGTACTAAGAGGGTTGTTCCTAATCCAAATATCTTGTCAAAATCGTATTTGAGATCCATTATGAAGTTAAAAAGTCCCTAATCTAAAAAAATAATGTTTGATCTTCATTAGACCCGACTAAAACTTAGAGTCCCCTAGCATCCTTTCTACTTGAGTAAGAGTCTTACTTCCAAAATACTTCCTAATTAGGATGTGTTGCCAAACATCCTCCTTATTTAAAAGTTTGAAGAGCCGTTTGCAAAGCAAACAGATGTTTTTACATTAAGGTTATGGATACCAAAACCAACCAGCCTGATCCTTAGGTTGGCATAAAATATCCCACTTAGCAAGTCTATATTTTTTTCTTATGATTGTCATTCTACTTGAAAAATCTATATATGAAATAATATAATCTCTTAAGAATCCCATGTGATATCCTAAAAAAAGATAGCGTAAACATGGGTAGGCTGCTGAGCACAGAATTGATAAGGACTAATTCAACACATTCTTCTATCCCCCTTCCGCTCACTATTTCTCAATTTGCGGTAATGAATTAGTATGCCAAGGTATCTAAAGGGTAAGGTACCTAACCCACATTCAAAAAGATGAGTGTATTGTAGTTCAAATTTCTTAGCAGCACCAAAGCAAAAGATTTTACTTTTGTAGAAATTTATTATAAGGCCCGAAAGTTGTTCAAAAGCACAGAATAGAAGCTTCATATTTTTGTCTTGTTGAATATCAGGATCCATAAAAATAATGGTGTCATCGGCATATTGAAGGACAGATAACCCATTATGAACCAAATAGGGTATTAATCATTTTATTTGTCCATCCTCCTTGGCATGTTCTAAAAAAACAGGTAGCACATCAACAACAATATTAAATAAAATAGGGGACAAAGAATCTCCCTGACAAGTCCTTTTTTTGGCCTAAAAGTACGGACCAATGTCATCATTAACCTTAATTCCTACACTCCCTCAAATATAAAATTGTTAATGCACTTACACCATCTCGGTGAGAAACCTTTCATTGTTAGAGCTTGTTGGATAAAGGACCAATTGACCTTATCATAGGCTTTTTCAAAATTCACTTTAAAAATTACCCCATATAATTTTTTCTTATGCATATCATGAATTATTTCATGTAAAATTATCACACCATCCATAATGTTCTGACCTGGCATATAAGCAGTCTGCGTCGGCTAAACACTATTTTCAGCGACACTAGATATCCTATTAATGCCAACTTTAGCGAAAATTTTGAAGTTAACAATAAGAAGACAGATTGATCTATACTGTTGTATCTTATTTGCATCCTTTGTTTTTGGAAAAAGTGTGATAATACTGAAATTTAAACTGAACAAAGGGAGGACACCCTTGTGCAAATCATGGAACATTGCCATTAAGTCATTTTTAATGACCTCCCATAACACCTGATAAAATTCAGCTATAAACCCAATTGGTCCAGGTGCCTTATTATGCTCTATTTGGAAAATTGCCACCCTCACCTCTTTCTCGGTGAACACCTCCGTAAGTAAATCATTCTCTATAGTAGAAACTTGAAGGATATCATCTCGGCAAGATTCAATTACAGAAAAATAATTTTTATCTGGTGGTCCAAAAAAGACCTTTATAATATTTGGTTATGTACTTTTTAAGCTGCACATCCCCACAAATTATATCCTCATCTTGCTTGAGTTGAAAAATTCATTGTTTCCTATACTTACCATTTGCTACCAAATGGAAGTATTTAGTGTTAATATCCCCCTCAAGTAAATGCTTGACTCTTGCTCTTTGATACCATTTTATTTCTTTCTCCTGTAACAATTGAGCGAGCCTCTCACTAGAGCGTTGCTTCAAATTAATGTCCTCACTAGTTAATCCAGAATTCTCTAATTTTTTCAAGATCATTAATGATGCAGAGCAAATCTCTCTTTTCTTTCCTGTAAGTTCCACTCGTACTCTTGACCCAACCTCTCAAATACTATCTAAAACTCCTGATTTTAAATAGCCATTGAGTTAAGTACGTATTCCCTCTATGCTCATTATGCTAACAGGTGGGCACCATATCAAAAAAGCCATCCCTGGTTAACCACCCAAGTTCAAATTTGAACAAGGATTGGGTTCCCGCATGGAATGTTGTTCTAGTATTAAGAAATAAAGGAGTACGGTCTAATAAGGAGCTTTCAAGAGCATTGACCGTGACCAAAGGAAACTTCTACTCCTAGTCTGTACTTCTGAGTACTTTGTGAAGCTTCTCAAAAGTAGTATTTTTCAAATTATTAGCTCAAGTAAGCCTTCGACCTGATAATTCTATTTCTCTTAGGTCCAAATTATTAATGATAGCATTGAATAAAAATGGCCATCGAGCATCAAAATGATTATCATTTTTCTCATCATGTCTCTTGATAATATTAAAATCATCCCCTATCAAGATGGGTAATGATTCCTTGCGACATGTATGAACTAACTCAGTCAATAATTTATCCTTTAAATGATTTTGAGTTGCACCATAAATAGCTATTAGAATCCATTAGAAACCATCATCCTTATTTCTCAAGTGAAACTTCACATAAAAATCTCCTTCATCAATAGAACCAATATAAAAAATGCCAGATTAACTCCTGTAAGAATCCCTCCGGATTGCCCACATGCATGGAGACATACAGTGCCATAAAAAGCCTTGCCCACCACAAAGGTGTTTTAGACTAGTTGCAGAAAACTCATTTTTACCGGTTTCAAGAATAACAATAAAATCAAAATGTTCCTCCTTAGTTAAATCTAAAATGTATTCGTGTTTTGCCAAGGCTCCAAGAGCTCTGCTATTTCAAAAAATACCTTTCATTTAATTTTTCTTTGGTTTTTCTACCACCGAACCTTTTTCTTAGCAAAGGTGGCCTTCTTTATCCTTGGGACAGCATCATTACATAATGCATAAATGAGCACCCATATGGTCCAACACCTCACCAGCTAAATCACTACATAAACCCATTTCCGTTAAAGGTGCACTCGTGCGTGTATCGAGTGAGCACACGAACGCCAGGCAGGCCGCACGCTCGACAGCAGCTCCAGCCAACCGAGTATATTATCGTAGTAGAGTTAATCAAGCACTAGAGGACATAAAACCAAACAATCGATCTGGAACACCAGAATTTAAGGCAGAGTACATGTGTGTATATTGGTACTGTAATGAACAGGGTGCAGAACTTTGCGTGGCACATATTGGGAGACAAAATACAGAACAGTGCCAAACCTAATACAAGCCCTGTTACTCCATAAGAAACTAATGCACTGAGTGGCCATGTAACATCCCAAAATTTGAGTTTGGAATGTTTGAATTTGAAAATGAACCATTTGCATTTTCTTGGAATTAAACAAAACTTAATTTGAATTTTCTATTAATAAAAAGATTTAATTTAACTAATCTATCCATCAAACCAAAGATTTTCAATTTTAGTTGGGTTCATTGTGCTTCAAGGAATTTTCTATATTTTTGGAGATTTTTCTGAATTTATTTGCTATTTATTTGAAGTTATTTGCTTTTATTTGAATTTCTGGAATTTTCAAAATTCAAAAAATGTTTTAAATTCATTTATTTCCTCTCGGGCCGAATCTCTCTCCTCGACCTGTTCCTATTCCGCTTCGGCCCACTCCTATTCCTCACTTGACCCATCTCTCCCAACGCAGCATGGCTTACCACCTCATTGCAAACCCTAGCGTGGTGGCCATTGGATCCGGCTCGGGTGCACCAGATTGCGCCATGCAAGCCAAGCTGTCTTGGCCGTCCGATCGTCACCTCATGTGCGGTCCCGATTGAGCCACGTCACGTCGCCGCTGAAAAACCCTAGCCGCCGCTGGAATCCCTGCGCCGCACGCCGCCATCTCGGTTTTCGAGTTTTGTGCCTCTCGAGGCTATTTAAGCCGTCGCCGCACCCCATCTGAGGTTCCTCGCCGCGCCACCTCTTTTGCCCCAACTCTCGCCGCTCAAGTCGTTGTCGTTGCTTCGCCCGAGCTCGTCGAAGTTCCTCCGCCGCCCGAGCCCTTCTTCCCCGTCGATCTCTGCCTCTAGTTGGTCTCCGCCGTCGTCGGTTGCTTCTTCGCATTGCCTGTGTTTCCCTCTCTCGAATCCGCACCAAGCCGTGCCCGATCCGCCGCTATTTCGCCTCTCGTCGTGTCTTCTTCCTTGTGTCCGGCAAGTTCGCGTCGCTGCCCTCGCCGTCGACCTACTTTGTCGGTTCCTAGCCGTCCAATCCGTGGTGATTGTCCTAGATTGCGCCACGTCACTTCAGCCCACAACCCGTTCCTCTACCGCCTGATCTCGCTCTGCCACGGGATGTGCGACGCGTGGCCATGCCGTGTTAGCGCCCGCGCCGCCCCGTGTCCCCTAGTCAGCGCCGCGTGGTCCCCTAGTCAGCGCCACATCGCCTCGCACCTGCCGGTCGGCCGCCTCGCCTCCGTGCAGCGCACGTCATCCCCGCGTGGCAACCACGTCAGTGCCACACCAGCTACCACCTCAGCCCTAACCGCCGTGTGGCGTCCACGTCAGCGTGGCCTGCCACGTCGTCCCTTGAGCCCCTCGGTGGACCCGGTCCACCGTGGATTGAGCCACTGACATGTGGGCCCCGCGTGTCAGTCGATATTTCTTTTTCTTTTTTTGATTTTCACGAAAATCCAAAATTCTAGCTAATCGGATTGTGCCACGTGTCACCCCTTTTATTTTTTTGATTTTTTGTTCCGAGGAATTTCTAGGAGCCTATTCTCCTTTGTTCGAGCTTCGATTCTAGTGATTCAAATTTCTAAATTCATTTAAATTCAATATCTACCTTTTAGTACCATTCTTTTAAATTTTTGAATTTTTTTAATTTATTTTATTTATTTATTCTCATTTCACGTGTAGACGACGCAGTCGAAACTCAAGCGAGTCATCAGGCAGAGGTAGAACCAGCTGGAGTCAATGAAAGCAAGTCTTCCTTGAACATGTTGATCCTAAATTTTATAAAAACCTTATGTTGTTTTAAATTATGCATGCTTATTATTTCTCGCAATGTATTTTAAATGTAGTGTTAAGGTTTAGCTAAATTATAGTTGTGGTATACCCTCATTGACTTTAATCATGACAACCTTTGTCACCCTAGATGTTGTTAGCTACTTTATCTGGTAATAACCCATAGTGTAGCATGGGACGGTAGAATAGCTTAGTTTAGCTTAATCGTTCCGGTATTATGCCATTATGGAAAACTTTTCAAATATTGTTTAAACTTATTTGTGAAGTTACAATAATTGGTGTTGTTGCTGTTATTTAAATAAAATCAAGTGGAAATGGCTTTACCGGGGTGGATGGATGTTTGGTGGGTGCTGAATGCATGAGATCTTGTAAAGTGAATGTTCCGCCCTAGTCAAATAAGGACTGGAGCATGTGTTACCATGGACCAAACACTACCGTACAACTATAAGTTTATATGGGTATGACCTGGCTAATTAGTTTGTACGTCTCGTTATTGGCTTCGTCATTTGGTAAGATGTGGGTGCCGGATGTAGATACTCGTAAGACGCAAATAGGGGTTTCTGTACTGGGTGGCTAGAACCCTAACAGCGGTGAAACCTTAGCGGACAAAGTTAGTAGCGGGTCGTGCATTGTAAAGGCTTTGTCATGATCTCTCTGCTGACACATCAAAGGAAGTGTGTTAATTGCATGATAACAAGAATCGATCATGTCTTGTGGATAAAGTTGCACACACTCTGCAAAGTTAAAACTACTTAAGTAGTCGTGTCCACGGTCTAGGGTAGGCGAGGTACGCTAGCACATTGTAGATCTTATGGTTTTGTTTTAAATGAAAATGATGGTTTGGGAATCCGTGAGTGGTTGGAATTTACGGATCTTGGTTTGGCGGTTAGAGCTAGTCAGGTGGTTAGAATCTGTTTAGTTGTTATATCAATTTCAATTATTATTCAATTACACTTTGGTCAAATGATGCTTTGTGAAATTACTATTGGTATTTAAAGATAAACTTCGCTTTATGCTAAAGGAATCATATTATGCCTTCAATTGTTCGGTCATGTATATAGTTATCATGCATTATGTTTCCAAGACTTGTGGAGTATATTTTGTGCTCAGTCTTTTAACATCCTAACTTTCCACAGAGAAGTGCGCAAAAACTGAAAGTGACTACGAATTCTATGCTTATGGTTATGATGAAGGCGATCCGGACTACTAGGAAGCGTACCCCAGTTGATTGCCTATTGGGTAAATGGATTGGCTCATTCTGCTGTTGTTAATTTATTTCCGCTACTTTTTGTTGAACTCAAGCCATGAGGCTGTTTATTTGTAATAATTTGGTTATAAGACTAATACTTTCTGTTTAGTTAATGTTATTTGATTCGTGATATGATTGTGTTATCATCACTGTTTTCACTGTATGTGCTAGATTTTTCTGAATTAGCACGGTTATACACAGAGAGTTCGGATTTGAAAATTTGATCCCGACAGGCCACCTGGCCACTCCACCATGTATAGTTTCGTGTGCACAGTGGCATTTTGAATAGGTGGGGAGACCTGGCCTGGAACACATCAAGAATTCAGCCAGGATCAGCGGGGCCACACTTGTGATCTTTCTTGTAGGTACCTGCTTAGGGCTTGGATATAGTTCTATCATTCTATGCGTCACACGTACGCTGATTCAGACAGACGGACAATCGGGAAATCCATTTGTTTTGTCAAGCTAGCTGGTGCAAAGAAAGAAAGAAAAAGGAGATGAGATGCCAACAATAGATACTGTAACTGGCGGCCGTCTGGTTAATTTTAGGGTTTCAGACCTTTCAAACACAACCTGTGTACTTTCTTCGTTTTTAAACACATGTAATTTTAGCGTTTAAATTTTATTTTTAAATATATGTTATTCTACAATTTTGAAGTGACCTTTTACCTTTTTTTTTCCCTTCTATACGCATCTCCTTTAGCTATTTACAATGTTATTTACTACCATTAATTAGAGTAAGACACATCATACAAAGATATAACGAAGAGGAGTAATATAGTCCTTTATAGATGTGCCTTGATGGAAGTGCAAAAATCTAAAATAACATGTGAATTATTGAGGAATAGAAGGGGTAGTTTATTTGACGACACCGTTGTCAAGCTACCCCACTACTGATTAAACATTGATGGTAGTTAAGTACATGCTCTAATGAACGCTTCCAGCTCAATTAAACCAGTGATGAGGAAAGGAAAACCAAGACCGGCCAGATCACCGATCGCCACACGAGTTCAGACCTGATATCAAGATCGATCAGGTTTGCAGAGGCCATAACTTCGGTCTCCAACAAAACTGAAGAACCTTAACTCGTGCAGGCTGTGCCGAGTAAACTGAAGAAATTTTGCTGAGATGCGACTGAGACTTGAGCGCGGTCATGTCGATGCACTGTGACCGACGACGAACGCATTAAATACCGCAAGAAAAGAAACCTTGCATCCCGTCTAATTAATCCCTCTGTCTCCCCTGTTCCAATCGTCTTCTTCCGCGAATAAGCAAGCACATTGATAGGCTGCAAGAGTTAGATATGGGTCACAAATCAACGAGGAGAAATAAAATACCCAATCGTGTTCTAGAGAGAGAGGGAGAGGCATGCATGAAATCAAGTGAATTTTGATTAGAACTCAGCTTTGAATTTGAATTCATGATTACCTAGCCATCCGTCTCCTTGTTTCCAACACTGAAGGCATACTAGTAAAACCTGTCTCCACAGCTAAAAATACTAGCTTGTAGCCAGGGAAGCAATCTTCCGTGCAACCTAGGTAGTGGATACTTATACAATTAAGGTCCTATTTGGAAGCATAATTTTTCAAAACTATAGTTTTGATATACTATAGTTTGCAATTGTTTTGTTATTAATACTATGGTTTTACTAAATTCCTTTGAAATCATGGTATTCCTTGGAATTACCAATTGTTTGAATACAACATCATAAACTATAGTATTTGAGTGACAATAGGCAAGAAGCTAGCTAAAACTATGAAAACTTTGGATTGGAATGGAGTTTCAAATACTCCAAAAATACTATAGTATCTACCAAACCATAGTTTTTAATACAAAGTTTTTGGCATGGCAACCAAACACCTTATGGTATAAAATACCATGGTATTCTTAGAAACTACGGTATTGCAGAAACTATGAAAATACATTGCTTCCAAACAGGGCCTAAGGATATACTTAGTTTCAAGTTAGCTTTGTCATAACTAACTTTAGACAAGTATGACTTGTCATTCCTTTTGTGTTGACAAAATTGAGCACCACAAGTGTATCAAAGTTTGGCAAAAATTGTGTCTATGATATGTAAGATATGAGGCTAACAAAGTGCGGTAAATTACAGATGTGGCAATGACCTAGACACCTACCTAAAAATTTGTAGCACGCCTAAACATAGTCATAACAAAGTTAGCTTCAAACAAACAGACCCTAATTCTCACTAACTACAGTTAGTGATGTATATCTTTTCTCACACGTGCCATGTCATCGTAAATAATTCTAGTTTATCTAATGGTAGAGGTTCGTATTTCGATTTCTCACAACAAGCGGATGTTTTCTTATTCATACAGTCACGACCATTAATTACTTTTTTTTTTCAGTCGGATAGCTGAGTACGTACATATGCATTTTGTACAATATTTAGGATGAAGATAGCCCCAAAAAGTAATGCTGACGAAGCCGTCAGTAGCCATTATTCAAGCTTAGCAGGCGGCCTAATGTGCAAAAGTTGTAACCCGGCTCTGACGCAAGACTTGAGAAACTAAAACGATGATATCGATCATCGCTTATCGATTTCCAGTTTTGTGGGTAATCGACCCAGCCTCTTGCTAGCAACCAAAGAATCCGCCCTCATATACACAAGTTTGAGAGGTGATATTTTGTTATTTTTTAGGGCATCCGTGTTTTTTTTATCTGATGCTTCAAAAAATAAAATGTTGAGAGAGATGATCATGCATGACAACTTTTCTAACACACAAACAAGATAGTCGGCGATAGATTTCTCAAAAAAAAAAAACCTCCAAACCTAATACACTAAAATCCTGAACACAACAACGTTAGTTATGTGGGAATTAAACTCAGAGGGTGTTTGGAACGAGAGATTTCGCTGGAACTTTTTACTAGGTACTACAAGGGTGTGTTTGGTAGGGTTCTTCATTAGATTCGTGAATCTGATAGAGGTAGGTGTTCCTAACTCTATCAGATCTGTAGAGCTGGAGCTATGAGTACATTAAGAGTGTTTAGATGGATCATCTTGTTTATATTTTAGACAAAAATATAAACTTAATTCACTTTATTTTAGCTTATAAGTTTCAGATCTCAGGTGAAGCTAGGATCTGAAGCTCTACCAAACAGTCCCTAATTCATGAAAATTCTGCAAAATTAATATGTTGCTATAAAGGCCGGAGTATCCTTTTCTGCCGAAGGGACACTTGATTTCCAGTCAAATACCGGCCACCAAAACCAGGGTGCTTGCTTGCGAGAACCGATATTACTTTGCTACGATCGAGCAAAGCAACTGGTCGCTCTCGTTCAGCGTCCATGCTCACCTCATAGAAAATAGATACATACACATATGCGTTTAGTAAAATGACACGTACTCACGCTCTAAAGAGCCATAGAGCTTCTGATTAATTTCTAAACGTAAATACAGAATGGGCATGTGTGGACACCCGTGAGATGAGTGTGGTAGGTCCTTGTATCTAAAAAAACCAGGGTGTCTGGGGAGGCATCTTCGTGGTACTGTGCCATCATGTTACTCTACCTTTGACCCCTCCTCAACAGTCCACATAATCTTCCACGAACCAACCCAAATACCTGAATAAGCAGGTGAACAGAATGCAGTCATGCAGAAAAAAGATGAAGCCTATGTTTGGTCATGTCAATGTCAGTGTCCCCAAGCTCGAATGAAGGTCGGTAGCTGCCTCCAATGGCATTGGGACACACGAGGGGGGCCTTTGCTTGTGGGAATGAAGTAGCAAAGGTGGCGCTGGGAGCAAGTCCTGTCCGCCATCGCCATCTCTCACTCAAATCATGGCCAAAATTACTTCCAAACCTGAACCAGTCCATTTGCTTTTGCCCTCAGTGTCGTCGCCTGACTGCAACGTTCTGGTTTATCACAATAAATGGTCTGTGGCTGGAGCTCAGCTTTGATTCTGAGATCGGAATCAGCCATCTTCCTGACTGGCAGGTAAGCTGAGAAATATCTAGGAGTTGTTGGGTTGGGAGATGACAATGAATCTGGCATTTGGATTCGATCAAACTAGTGTTTAGTTGAGACCGAAATCCAGGTATATATATGAATAGCGTTTGTATACAAATGACGTATAGTAGTATAAGTAGTTCTATTGGCATATACGCAGTCCATTTCTACTTTCTGGATTTACCTTGACACATGATTTGTCTGTTCATTTCCTATGTTCTGACATGCTATTCTTGACGTAGATCATACAGAGGAAGTAGCCACAAGAGGGCAAAGCCAGGAATCGGGAAACAGCAAAAGGGACCCTGTATGTGCCAAGCCTGCTAGCCCACTCACACTTTCTTTTTTAAATCTAGCACTCAAGTGAACACAATTATAAAATAGTCATATCTTTAATAGCACAAACGTCATCTGCTGATACGCGTCATCTACCGCACCAGTGTACCGTGGCAAGGGTTTGGAATCGTGGCTAGCCAGGTACCAAACTCTATTGGTGCGGCAGCAGGTACATCATAGATGCAACAGTACAGAGGCTCGTAAGGATGGCAACGTAGGTAGAGCAGTTGCACAGCTAGGCCCCTTCCACCGCCCTAGCTTAGCAGTACTGCCCTGCCACGATTGGCGGCCTATCATGGACCCCATATATATATATATATATATATACATATACATACATATACATATATATACATATACATACATATACATACATATACATATATATACATATATAAAAGCATCTTTTCTACTCTCGGGAGTAGTTACTCCCTATGCCGTATGTCACATTGTAGGGAGTATCTTGCGAAACGAGAGGTATGCACATGTAGTATATAAGTATATAAGACTATCTAGGTGGTACACATATTTTTTTGGACATACTCCTTTTTATGTGTGTATATGAAGGTATTTACAAAATACACTAAAAACTATGGACTCACTTGAAATTTTTTCATATGGTTTATATTGGAGTGTCTTATAATTAGTGTATGAGTGTACCCAAAGTGATAAATGAGTATTTTAAGTTCATTTAGAAGGTATTTCAGAGGTGGGAGTAACTACTCCCGAAAGTAGAATGTATTTTTCATTCATATATATACATACATATTTATAGAGAGAGGGGGTTAGAAAAGGAAAGAATATACATATACATATATATACACACACAATTATATATATGTGTAGGATCGATATATATTAAACTAGCAATCAGAGGGGGGGTGAATGATTGCGCGGAAGCTAAAATCAAATTTTTGCTAATTTTTGAAACACCCCAATTAACTGATTCGGATTCGACAAAAATAGAATAATGCACATCCACTAAAACAGTAATTCTCGAAGATCTAACCGTTAGATCGAAGTGAAATTTTAACTGTATAAACTAGACTCAATTTGCAAGATAACTCAACAAAAATCAGTTCGATCGGAGTTACAGATCTAAAGTTATTTTCTTCACCATTTTGCTGAAACACACACCAGATCAAATAAAAACAGATTGACACACGTTCACTAAAATAATAATTCCCAAAGATCTAACCGTTAGATTGATGTGAAATTTTAACTGTAGAAACTAGATTCAATTTCCAAATTAACACAATAAAAATCAACTCGATCTGATCTACGGATTGAAAGATATTACCTTCACAATTTTACTGAATCGGTAAATGACGAAAATTGACGATCAAGGCAGAGACGAACCAATCTGTAATGTGTTCCCTTGAGCAACGGACCAATCCTTCACTACGGATCAATCTCCAGAGAAAGAACCAAATACCACGGATCAATCATGCGCAGTCTTCAAGTGCAATCTTCAAATCGCTAGAAGGATGATCTTGGACAGGACGTCATATGCATGCGACCGAGCCTTTTGTGATCGATGGCGAAACGTCCGAACATTAGGCAATTTCCTTTCCTAGTCACGCATGCATGCGCCGCCGGTCTTCGCCGCCACTCGCCAGAGGTTTCTAGTCGCCAGATGTTGCATGCAAGAACTAACAAAGCCGCCGCAAGAACTCACGCCACCAGACCTCCAGACTTGCGCTAAGAAAAGAAATTCTTCGCCAGACGCAGCTTCTAGTCGATCGAATGCATGCTCCAGAAACAAAACTCATGCAAAAAGCTAATGGCCGCAAGTCGTCGCCAGCTTTTTTAGTCGCTAGGAAAAACGGTACAAGCCGCCACCACAAAAGCTTGATTTCATTGATTAGGTTTCGGGGTTTTATACAACTCAAAACCCTAACACATGTATGCATATCCACTTGGCCCAATAACACATGGCCCAATATATGCATACAACCCAAAATTCACATGCATGCAGCCAGACGCCCGCTTTGCCGCACTCACGTGACTAACCAGCCTTCGTGTGCACCGTTCTCTCAGCCCGAACGTCCCGCATGACATCCTCGACCACCAGACCTCGATTCCTCCTCGAACCTAGTCCCGAACCTCGGTTCCTCCATGAACCTAGTTCGGTCCGTCATCGACCACGTTAAGCCCTCGAGCAACACCTGCACACGAATAAACAAACAACGCATCCGAGCACAAGTCCACGACTTGACTCAAAGTCAATCCATGCAACCACTCACATGAGTGCATTGCATCAAGCAAAGTCCATCATGCTAGCACCAGCATAATTATCATATCACCATAGCACATGCACAAGCACCACACATGCTATAACCAAAATCACTTTACAATGCCAATTTCATCATTCAACCAATTTTTCATCACATGATCTCACAATCTCCCCCTTGATGAAACATTGGCAACACCATTTGAACCTGAACATTGGCATTCACCTCACAATGGCAACACCATTTTTAAAAGAAGTAAAGTGACCAAAAGAAGAAGAACAAAAATCTCCCCTTATCTAAAAAGAAATCTCCCCCTATCAAAAAGAAAGACTCCCCCTAACAGAAAGAAGAAATGTGTGTGTGAATGTGCAATGTGTGACCAAAAATTTTCTCTTTGACTCCAAAATTTCTCCCCCTTTGACAATGGATTCATCAAGAATGCAAAAAGAGAGCAAAAGAGAAACTTCTCTCCTTTTATGTTTTGTTTTCCCTTTTTTTTATGTACTAAGCATTATGAATCATGCACAAATGAAACAATTTGATCACCAAATCATGCTATCAACAGTACTTGCACCCTCAAATCTACACATAAACAATGTAGAGTAAGCATAACTAGAAATCAAGTACTATTAACGATTTTTGCATGGCATGATCTCCCTTTCTCAACAATCTTAAAACCTGAAAACATTGAATTTTTGTGCACTTTATTTGTGCTTTGAAAAACTGATTCATTACTTTGATTGCAACAATAACAATTGCAAGGAATTACATGTACCATCAGCCTTACTTTGCAACCATGCCAAGCAATCACAAGCTTAAGGTTTCATGGTTTCGGTCATACACAACCTCTTCCAAGTTCATATCAAAGTGCAATGATAAGGGTCTCAGTAAGAAGAAGTGCGACGAAGACATGACCTTGTTCTTGCATTTATCAACAATCATTTTTGCTTTAGCACTTAGCTTTCAGATTTAGCACCTTTTTAAACAGATCAAGATAGCCAAGAAAGTTCAACCATGACAAGATTTAATTCAAGTTATCATTCCATTTAAATAGTCATGCCATAAACTACACCATATATGTATAAACAGAAAGTTGCAAAGACCTTGTAGCATAAACATGGCTTCAAATGACATATGTGTATAAAATACAATGCTCAAGATTTTTTTACTATTTTTCATTTTTTTTGTTTTTCATTTAAGAAACACACAAAATAAAAAGTATGTTACACAATATTACAAAGTTTTCAAAAACTCCCCCTCAAAAGTATCCCATTGGATGAACTAACCCAAGTTCTCCCCGAATAAAAGCAAAACGAGAAGAGGATAAAGGTTTTGTGAAAATGTCTGCCAATTGATGCTCAGTATCCACATGATGAAGCACAATATTTCCCTTTTCTACATGATCTCTAAGAAAGTGAAATCTGATTTCAATGTGTTTTGTTCTAGAGTGTTGCACAGGGTTCTTAGCAATGCATATTGCACTAGTATTATCACACAACAAAGGAACACTATCCAAGTTAACCCCATAATCTTTAAGTGTAGCTACTATCCAAAGAATTTGAGAACAACAACTAGCAGCAGCCACATATTCAGATTCAGCAGTTGATTGTGCAACAGAAGATTGTTTTTTAGATGACCATGCAATAAGTGAATTACCCAAGAAAAGACATGAGCCAGATGTGCTTTTTCTATCAATTCTACAACCTCCAAAATCAGCATCAGAGTACGCTCTTAAACTAATGCATGAGGAAGCAGAAAGCCATATGCCAAAATCTTGAGTACCATGGAGATACCTAAAGATCCGCTTGACAGCTTGTTGATGTGAAACACGTGGAGAAGCTTGAAAACGAGCACACAAGCACACAAGAATTGAATATCCGCCTTGATGCAGTGAGATATAACAGAGAGCCTATCATGCTTCTATACTCCTTTTGATCAACAATCTCACCATCTTCATCCGGATCAAGTGTGCAAGTGCCTCCCATGGGTGTCATGATCGGCTTGCAGTTTTCCATCCCAAAACGACGAAGCAAATCTTTTGTGTACTTACTTTGATGAACAAAAGTACCTTCCTTCGTTTGTTTGACTTGCAGTCCCAAAAAGTAAGTCAACTCGCCCATCATGCTCATCTCAAATTCCTTTCTCATGGTTTCGAAAACTTAGACACTAAAACATGAGAGGAACCACCAAAGATAATATCATCAACATAAATCGGGCGAATAGTTGATCATTGCCTTGCTTGAGTAAAAGAGAGTTTTGTCAACCTTTCCCATTGTGAACCCCTTTTCAAGTAAAAAGGTTTTAACCTATCATACCATGCTCTAGGGGCTTGTTTTAATCCATACGAGGCTTTGGACAATTTGAACACATGATCGGAAATTTGGGATTTTCAAACCGGAGGTTGCTTAACATATACTTCTTCATTAATATAGCCATTATGAAAAGCACTTTTCACATCCATTTGATACGTCTAAAACCTTTAGATGCAAAGAAATGCTAAGAGAATTCTAATGGCTTCAATTCTAGCAACAGGAGCAAATGTTTCATCAAAATCTAAACCTTCAACTTGAGAAAATCCTTGAGCAACCAATCTAGCTTTATTCCTGACCACAACACCATCCTCACTTTGTTTATTTTTGAAAACCCATCTAGTTCCAATTATATTAAAATCAGGAGGAGGTGGAACAAGCTTCCAAACTTTATTACGCTCAAAATTCTCTAATTCCTCATGCATGGCATTGATCCAAGATTCGTCAGTTAATGCATGAGATATATCTTTGGGTTCAAAAGAAGCAACAAAAGCAGAGTGAGCATGAGAATCAGAAGCAATAAACCTGGATCGGGTGACTCTCTCATTCAAATCTCCAATCATTTGTTCAGGTGGATGTCTTCTTTGAATGTGCAATGGAGCTGTGGCTTCAGAAACTTCTCCTTCTTCTTCTTCGTTTTCAGCATGTACAGAAGATGTTGTTGCTTGAGGATGCTCAGCTGTAGGTGATGTAGTGGTAGATGCCGAAAGAGGTACAACTGGTTGTGCAATAGGAATTAACACTTCATCCTCATCATCATTATCATCATCAACAAAAATACTCTCCCCCTGAACATATGCACCTGTTCCTGCATCAATTAGACTAGTGCCTGGACTAGCCTCATCGAAAGTGATTTCACAGGTTTCTACAATTTTGTTAGTCTCCAAAACAAGTGCACGATAACCACGTGTATGAGCAGGATATCCAAGAAAGATGCCATCAGTTGATCTAGCTTCAAATTTATCAAGATTTCCAGATTTCAAGACAAAGCATTTGCATCCAAAAACTCTGAAATGAGATACACTAGGCCTATGACCAAAACGAAGCTCATAAGAAGTTTTGCCTAGCTTTGATCTCAAAAACACTCTATTAGAAACATAGCATGCGGTTGAGATTGCTTCAGCCCAAAACTTCCTAGGAGTGTGATGTTCATCTAGCATAGTCCTAGCCATCTCAACCAAGGTTCTATTTTTCCTTTCAACTACACCATTCTGTTGAGGCACTCTAGGTGAAGAATATTGATGATCAATTCCTTTTTCAATACAAAAGTGATCAAAAGAAGAATTCTTGAATTCAGTTCTATTATCACTTCTAATAGCTCTAAGCGCTCCTGGGTGATCAACAGATAATCTAGTAACAAGACTTCTAAAGTGACTAAAAGCCTCATCTTTAGAAACCATAAAATAAACCCAAGAGTATCTAGAATAATCATCAACAATGACCAGTACATACCATTTGCCTCCAAAGGATTGAACTCGAGAAGGTCCAACCGTGTCAAGATGTAGTAGTCATCTCCGAGCGTTTGTCATCACCATGGTAAGAGGTAGATGTGAACTTGCAATCATCTTACCATGTCTACAAGAAGAGCATACTAAATCGCTGTCACCATTAAGCTTAGGCAAACCACTTAATGAGATCTAAACCACTAACACGAAGTTAGATGATCAAAACCAACGTGACCAAGTCTCGATGCCAAAAGAATAAATCTTTAGAAACATTGGCAACTAGACACCTATACTTAGAAGAAAGTGACACATCAAAATCAGCTTTAAAAACTCTTCCAAAGCGTGAAATCTTGAATACAAGGTCTCCTGAAGCATCTAAAACTTTGCATTCACTTTTCTTAAAGCATATTTCAAGATCTTCATCAATCATTTGTGAAATGACAACAAGTTGTATTTCGTGTTTTCAACTAGAGCCACATCCTTGAACATAAACTTGTCATTTACCTTTATCTACCTTTTGCCACAACAGAGTAGAAGATGCATCTCCAAAAGTAACACTTTCAGCACGAGATGCACGAGTGAGGGAGGAGAACCAATTCTTATCACCGGACATGTGGCGTGAGCATCCGGAATCCACTAGCCAAATGTTCTCCTTCCTCGCGCGAGAAGCCTACATAGAATCAGAAAATGTCGAGGCCTCAGTACTGGGGTTAGAAATAAAGCATTTATGAATCCAGTACTGAGACACATGACAAGTAGGCACAACACGAGTACGTTTGTTCACAAAATCAGATTTGTCCTTTCCCGTGTTTCGTCCAACACAAGGTGTTTGCATCACCCTAGGCACAAAATGAGGAGTAAAGCGTGCCTGTCTGAAATTAGACTTAGCCTTAGTAACCCTTTTTTTCTTTTGTTGTTTGGCTAGTCTAAAGCAAAAATCTACTAAATATCCATCTCTACCACAATGAGTGCAAGTGTACTTAACATGATGTTTAGCTTTAACAGTAGAAGCAACATTTGCATTCATCATAGTAGAAGATAGAACTCCAGCAGATTTAAACACAGTTTTCTTAGGCTCATTGACAATTTCAAAATTTCCACTTTCAAGTGTCTTAACAATAGTGGGAGCATGTGATTTATGATGAGCATAATAATCAAAACCTAAACCTTTGTGATGAGTACTGACTTTTGATTGATCCAAAATCATGTTTAGGTTTTTCTTTCCTGAAGTGAACCGTTCTAAAGATTTTTCCAAGTAATCAATCTTCCGAGAAAGAGTTAAACAGTTATTACATGGAACGTCCACTTTTCCTTTCTATTTGCGACAAGTTGAGCATGAAATAACCTCATGAGTGAGCATAGCATTGGTCATTTGAGAAACCCTAGCATTTGCATCATGCAACTTTAATTCCAGTATAGCACATTTAGAACAATGAGTTGTATCATGCAAATCAACAGTTGAACAGCTAGCATTTTTCACATGTTTCTCATTCTCTTTCTTTTCAGCATTGACTTGGTCTAATAAGGAAATATGTTCTTTCCTAAGCACAGTAAGCTCATTGTAAATTAAGTCACATGATTTGCAAGCATCATCATCAGGAATCAAAGATTTAAGTCTAGCAATTTCAGCATTCAAAGATTCCACAAGAACATCATGTTTCTTAATTTTCTTGTCGCGTTTATCAAGCAATTTTCCAAGACGAACAACAAAGAATAGTTAATTCATCGTAAGAAGGTTCTACCTCATTGAAGTCATTGTCATGATCGTCCTCGGTGAAGCTTTCATCACTTCTAGCCATGAGACACAATCTGTCAAATCATGCTTGCTTGGAGTTGCATCGTCCTCGCCGCTCTCCGAATCCACATCGCTCAAATTAACTTGTTCAAGAGCGGAAAGAACCCGATGAACAACCTTTTGTTGATGAAGCTCTTTTCTTTCTATCACTTGGAGAAAACTTTTTCTTCTCTTTTCTTCTGTCATTGTCCTTCTCCTCTCTTGATGCTTTACCTGCAAGCTTAGGACAATTTGATCGAATGTGGTTGAGATCCCCACACTCATAACACATTGGAGGGCCACCACCAACTCTCTTTCTCATTCTCACATTCTGCAAAGCTTTGTTAAACCGAGAAGAGAGTAGTGCCAAATCTTCTTCAGGAAACTCTTCGATCTGCTCATCAGTTAGTGAAGACAAAGAGGACAAAGCAAAGCTTGAAGAAGCATTATTATGAGACATGCTAGATTGAGAGGTCAGTGCAATTGATTTATGATCATTTTTCCTAATAAGAACATCCAATTCATGAGTTTTTAATTTAGAGAAAAGAACATCTAAAGTAAGCGTGCTCATGACAGTTGATTCTCTAATGGATGTAACTTTCATCTCCCAAATTGACATGTCTAATGCACCAAGCAATTGTCTAGCATTAGTAGCATCATCAAAGCTAACTCCAACAGCACGCAAATTGCTAAGAATTTTATTAAAGCGTGCAAAGAAATTATCTAGCGACTCACCGTGTTTCATCTCAAATCGCATGTATTCTTTCTTATATATATCCCGATTTAACCTCTTTGATAAAGTGTTAGAACCCACATGATAATCACAAAGAGATTTCCATACCTCATATGCAGACTTGAGATGAATCACGCGATCGAAGTCACTTCTTCCCAATCCTAGGATGATCAAATTTCGAGCTTTGCTGTTTGCTTCAACCTGTGCCTGATTGGTTTCATTAATTTGTTCATTCTCAGGAACTTGATATGGCTTGTACACCTTCTCCCAGATTGCAAAGCCCTGAGTTTGGATGTACGCCTCCATCTTCGCTTTCCAAAACTGAAAATCAACACCATCGAAAACACAAGGTTTTGTCGAATACCTATCCATCGCTACAGTTTCTAAACACCTGTTAAGAATAATTAGAAATACCTTGCTCTGATACCACTTGTAGGATCGATATATATTAAACTAGCAATCAGAGGGGGGGTGAATGATTGCGCGGAAGCTAAAATCAAATTTTTGCTAATTTTTGAAACACCCCGATTAACTGATTCGGATTCGACAAAAATAGAATAATGCACATCCACTAAAATAGTAATTCTCGAAGATCTAACCGTTAGATCGAAGTGAAATTTTAACTGTATAAACTAGACTCAATTTTCAAGCTAACTCAACAAAAATCAGTTCGATCGGAGTTAAAGATCTAAAGTTATTTTCTTCGCCATTTTGCTGAAACACACACCAGATCAAATAAAAACAGATTGACACACGTTCACTAAAATAATAATTCCCAAAGATCTAACCGTTAGATTGATGTGAAATTTTAACTGTAGAAACTAGATTCAATTTCCAAATTAACACAATAAAAATCAACTCGATCGGATCTACGGATTGAAAGATATTACCTTCACAATTGTACTGAATCAGTAAATGACGAAAATTGACGATCAAGGCAGAGACGAACCAATCAGAATGTGTTCCTTGAGCAACGGACCAATCCTTCACTACGGATCAATCTCCAGAGAAAGAACCAAATACCACGGATCAATCATGCGCAGTCTTCAAGTGCAATCTTCAAATCGCTAGAAGGATGATCTTGGACAGGACGTCATATGCATGCAGCCTGGAGCCTTTTTGTGATCAGTGGCCAGAACGTCCGAACATTAGGCAATTTCCTTTCCTAGTCACGCATGCATGCGCCGGCCGGTCTTCAGTCGCCACTCGCCAGGAGGTTTCTAGTCGCCGTATGTTGCATGCAAGAACTAACAGGCCGCCGCCGCAAGAACTCACGCCACCAGGACCTCCAGACTTGCGCTAAGAAAAGAAATTCTTCAGCCAGGACGCAGCTTCTAGTCGATCGAATGCATGCTCCAGGAAACAAAACTCATGCAAAAAGCTAATGGCCGCAAGTCGTCGCCCAGTTTTTTAGTCGCTAGGAAAAACGGCTGAAGCCGCCACCACAAAAAGCTTGATTTCATTGATTAGGTTTCCAGGGTTTTTATACAACTCAAAACCCTAACACATGTATGCATATCCACTTGGCCCAATAACACATGGCCCAATATATGCATACAACCCAAAATTCACACATGCACGCCAGACGCCCCTGCCGCACTCACGTGACTAACCGACCTTCGTGTGCACCGTTCTCAGCCCGAACGCGTCCGCATGACATCCTCGACCACCAGACCTCGATTCCTCCTGAACCTAGTCCGAACCTCGGTTCCTCCATGAACCTAGTTCGGTCCGTCATCGACCACGTTAAGCCCTCGAGCAACACCGCACACCTAATAAACAAACAACGATCCGAGCACAAGTCCACGACTTGACTCAAAGTCAATCCATGCAACCACTCACATGAGTGCATTGCATCAAGCAAAGTCCATCATGCTAGCACCAGCATAATTATCATATCACCATAGCACATGCACAAGCACCACACATGCTATAACCAAAATCACTTTACAATGCCAATTTCATCATTCAACCAATTTTTCATCACATGATCTCACAATCTCCCCCTTGATGAAACATTGGCAACACCATTTGAACCTGAACATTGGCATTCACCTCACAATGGCAACACCATTTTTAAAAGAAGTAAAGTGACCAAAAGAAGAAGAACAAAAATCTCCCCTTATCTAAAAAGAAATCTCCCCCTATCAAAAAGAAAGACTCCCTCTAACAGAAAGAAGAAATGTGTGTGTGAATGTGCAATGTGTGACCAAAAATTTTCTCTTTGACTCCAAAATTTCTCCCCCTTTGACAATGGATTCATCAAGAATGCAAAAAGAGAGCAAAAGAGAAACTTCTCTCCTTTTATGTTTTGTTTTCCCTTTTTTTTATGTACTAAGCATTATGAATCATGCACAAATGAAACAATTTGATCACCAAATCATGCTATCAACAGTACTTGCACCCTCAAATCTACACATAAACAATGTAGAGTAAGCATAACTAGAAATCAAGTACTATTAACGATTTTTTGCATGGCATGATCTCCCTTTCTCAACAATCTTAAAACCTGAAAACATTGAATTTTTGTGCACTTTATTTGTGCTTTGAAAAACTGATTCATTACTTTGATTGCAACAATAACAATTGCAAGGAATTACATGTACCATCAGCCTTACTTTGCAACCATGCCAAGCAATCACAAGCTTAAGGTTTCATGGTTTCGGTCATACACAACCTCTTCCAAGTTCATATCAAAGTGCAATGATAAGCAGTCTCGTAAAGAAGAAGTGCGACAGTACATGACCTTGTTCTTGCATTTATCAACAATCATTTTTTGCTTTAGCACTTAGCTTTCAGATTTAGCACCTTTTTTAAACAGGATCAAGATAGCCAAGAAAGTTCAACCATGACAAGATTTAATTCAAGTTATCATTCCATTTAAATAGTCATGCCATAAACTACACCATATATGTATAAACAGAAAGTTGCAAAGACCTTGTAGCATAAACATGGCTTCAAATGACATATGTGTATAAAATACAATGCTCAGTACTTTTACTATTTTTCATTTTTTTTGTTTTTCATTTAAGAAACACACAAAATAAAAAGTATGTTACACAATATTACAAAGTTTTCAAAAACTCCCCCTCAAAAGTATCCCATTGGATGAACTAACCCAAGTTCTCCCCGAATAAAAGCAAAACGAGAAGAGGATAAAGGTTTTGTGAAAATGTCTGCCAATTGATGCTCAGTATCCACATGATGAAGCACAATATTTCCCTTTTCTACATGATCTCTAAGAAAGTGAAATCTGATTTCAATGTGTTTTGTTCTAGAGTGTTGCACAAGGTTCTTAGCAATGCATATTGCACTAGTATTATCACACAACAAAGGAACACTATCCAAGTTAACCCCATAATCTTTAAGTGTAGCTACTATCCAAAGAATTTGAGAACAACAACTAGCAGCAGCCACATATTCAGATTCAGCAGTTGATTGTGCAACAGAAGATTGTTTTTTAGATGACCATGCAATAAGTGAATTACCCAAGAAAAGACATGAGCCAGATGTGCTTTTTCTATCAATTCTACAACCTCCAAAATCAGCATCAGAGTACACTCTTAAACTAATGCATGAGGAAGCAGAAAGCCATATGCCAAAATCTTGAGTACCATGGAGATACCTAAAGATCCGCTTGACAGCTTGTTGATGTGAAACACGTGGAGAAGCTTGAAAACGAGCACACAAGCACACAGCAAATTGAATATCCGGCCTTGATGCAGTGAGATATAACAGAGAGCCTATCATGCTTCTATACTCCTTTTGATCAACAATGTCACCATCTTCATCCGGATCAAGTGTGCAAGTGCCTCCCATGGGTGTCATGATCGGCTTGCAGTTTTCCATCCCAAAACGACGAAGCAAATCTTTTGTGTACTTACTTTGATGAACAAAAGTACCTTCCTTCGTTTGTTTGACTTGCAGTCCCAAAAAGTAAGTCAACTCACCCATCATGCTCATCTCAAATTCCTTTCTCATGGTTTCTGAAAACTTAGACACTAAAACATGAGAGGAACCACCAAAGATAATATCATCAACATAAATCTGGACGAATAGTTGATCATTGCCTTGCTTGAGTAAAAAGAGAGTTTTGTCAACCTTTCCCATTGTGAACCCCTTTTCAAGTAAAAAGGTTTTTAACCTATCATACCATGCTCTAGGGGCTTGTTTTAATCCATACGAGGCTTTGGACAATTTGAACACATGATCAGGAAATTTGGGATTTTCGAAACCAGGAGGTTGCTTAACATATACTTCTTCATTAATATAGCCATTATGAAAAGCACTTTTCACATCCATTTGATACAGTCTAAAACCTTTAGATGCAGCAAATGCTAAGAGAATTCTAATGGCTTCAATTCTAGCAACAGGAGCAAATGTTTCATCAAAATCTAAACCTTCAACTTGAGAAAATCCTTGAGCAACCAATCTAGCTTTATTCCTGACCACAACACCATCCTCACTTTGTTTATTTTTGAAAACCCATCTAGTTCCAATTATATTAAAATCAGGAGGAGGTGGAACAAGCTTCCAAACTTTATTACGCTCAAAATTCTCTAATTCCTCATGCATGGCATTGATCCAAGATTCGTCAGTTAATGCATGAGATATATCTTTGGGTTCAAAAGAAGCAACAAAAGCAGAGTGAGCATGAGAATCAGAAGCAATAAACCTGGATCGGGTGACTCTCTCATTCAAATCTCCAATCATTTGTTCAGGTGGATGTCTTCTTTGAATGTGCAATGGAGCTGTAGCTTCAGAAACTTCTCCTTCTTCTTCTTCGTTTTCAAAGATGTACGAAGATGTTGTTGCTTGAGGATGCTCACCATGTAGGTGATGTAGTGGTAGATCTTGAAAGAGGTACAACTGGTTGTGCAATAGGAATTAACACTTCATCCTCATCATCATTATCATCATCAACAAAATACTCTCCCCTCGAACATATGCACTGTTCTGCATCAATTAGACTAGTGCTGGACTAGCCTCATCGAAAGTGATTTCACGTGTTTCTACAATTTTGTTAGTCTCCAAAACAAGTGCACGATAACCACGTGTATGAGTAGGATATCCAAGAAAGATGCCATCAATTGATCTAGCTTTAAATTTATCAAGATTTCCAGATTTCAAGACAAAGCATTTGCATCCAAAAACTCTGAAATGAGATACACTAGGCGTATGACCAAAACGAAGCTCATAAGAAGTTTTGCCTAGCTTTGATCTCAAAAACACTCTATTAGGAACATAGCATGCGGTTGAGATTGCTTCAGCCCAAAACTTCCTAGGAGTGTGATGTTCATCTAGCATAGTCCTAGCCATCTCAACCAAGGTTCTATTTTTCCTTTCAACTACACCATTCTGTTGAGGCACTCTAGGTGAAGAATATTGATGATCAATTCCTTTTTCAATACAAAAGTGATCAAAAGAAGAATTCTTGAATTCAGTTCCATTATCACTTCTAATAGCTCTAAGCGCTCCTGGGTGATCAACAGATAATCTAGTAACAAGACTTCTAAAGTGACTAAAAGCCTCATCTTTAGAAACCATAAAATAAACCCAAGAGTATCTAGAATAATCATCAACAATGACCAGTACATACCATTTGCCTCCAAAGGATTGAACTCGAGAAGGTCCAACCGTGTCAAGATGTAGTAGCTGTCCTGGAGCGTTTGTCATCACCATGGTAAGAGGTAGATGTGAACTTGCAGTCATCTTACCATGTCTACAAGAAGAGCATACTAAATCGCTGTCACCATTAAGCTTAGGCAAACCACGAATGAGATCTAAACCACTAACACGAGTTAGATGATCAAAACCAACGTGACCAAGTCTACGATGCCAAAAGAATAAATCTTTAGAAACATTGGCAACTAGACACCTATACTTAGAAGAAAGTGACACATCAAAATCAGCTTTAAAAACTCTTCCAAAGCGTGAAATCTTGAATACAAGGTCTCCTGAAGCATCTAAAACTTTGCATTCACTTTTCTTAAAGCATATTTCAAGATCTTCATCAATCATTTGTGAAACAGACAACAAGTTGTATTTCAGGTTTTCAACTAGAGCCACATCCTTGAACATAAACTTGTCATTTACCTTTACTGTACCTTTTGCCACAACAGGAGTAGAAGATGCATCTCCAAAAGTAACACTTTCAGCACGAGATGCACGAGTGAGGGAGGAGAACCAATTCTTATCACCGGACATGTGGCGTGAGCATCCGGAATCCACTAGCCAAATGTTCTCCTTCCTCGCGCGAGAAGCCTACATAGAATCAGAAAATGTCGAGGCCTCAGTACTGGGGTTAGAAATAAAGCATTTATGAATCCAGTACTGAGACACACGACAAGTAGGCACAACACGAGTACGTTTGTTCACAAAATCAGATTTGTCCTTTCCCGTGTTTCGTCCAACACAAGGTGTTTGCATCACCCTAGGCACAAAATGAGGAGTAAAGCGTGCTGTCTCAAATTAGACTTAGCCTTAGTAACCCTTTTTTTCTTTTGTTGTTTGGCTAGTCTAAAGCAAAAATCTACTAAATATCCATCTCTACCACAATGAGTGCAAGTGTACTTAACATGATGTTTAGCTTTAACAGTAGAAGCAACATTTGCATTCATCATAGTAGAAGATAGAACTCCAACAGATTTAAACACAGTTTTCTTAGGCTCATTGACAATTTCAAAATTTCCACTTTCAAGTGTCTTAACAATAGTGGGAGCATGTGATTTATGATGAGCATAATAATCAAAACCTAAACCTTTGTGATGAGTACTCGACTTTTGATTGATCCAAAATCATGTTTAGGTTTTTCTTTCTGAAGTGAACCGTTCTAAAGATTTTTCCAAGTAATCAATCTTCCGAGAAAGAGTTAAGCAGTTATTACATGGAACGCCCACTTTTCCTTTCTGCTTATGCGACAAGTTGAGCATGAAATAACCTCATGAGTGAGCATAGCATTGGTCATTTGAGAAACCCTAGCATTTGCATCATGCAACTTTAATTCCAGTATAGCACATTTAGAACAATGAGTTGTATCATGCAAATCAACAGTTGAATAGCTAGCATTTTTCACATGTTTCTCATTCTCTTTCTTTTCAAAGATTGACTTGGTCTAATAAGGAAATATGTTCTTTCCTAAGCACAAGAAGCTCATTGTAAATTAAGTCACATGATTTGCAAGCATCATCATCAGGAATCAAAGATTTAAGTCTAGCAATTTCAGCATTCAAAGATTCCACAAGAACATCATGTTTCTTAATTTTCTTGTCGCGTTTATCAAGCAATTTTCCAAGACGAACAACAACAATAGTTAATTCATCGTAAGAAGGTTCTACCTCATTGAAGTCATTTGTCATGATCGCCCTCGGTGAAGCTTTCATCACTTCTAGCCATGAGACACAATCTGTCAAATCATGCTTGCTTGAGTTGCATCGTCCTCGCCGCTCTCCGAATCCACATCGCTCAAATTAACTTGTTCAAGAGCGGAAAGAACCCGATGAACAACCTTTTTGTTGATGAAGCTCTTTTTCTTTCTATCACTTGGAGAAAACTTTTTCTTCTCTTTTCTTCTGTCATTGTCCTTCTCCTCTCTTGATGCTTTACCTGCAAGCTTAGGACAATTTGATCGAATGTGGTTGAGATCCCCACACTCATAACACATTGGAGGGCCACCACCAACTCTCTTTCTCATTCTCACATTCTGCAAAGCTTTGTTAAACCGAGAAGAGAGTAGTGCCAAATCTTCTTCAGGAAACTCTTCGATCTGCTCATCAGTTAGTGAAGACAAAGAGGACAAAGCAAAGCTTGAAGAAGCATTATTATGAGACATGCTAGATTGAGAGGTCAGTGCAATTGATTTATGATCATTTTTCCTAGTAAGAACATCCAATTCATGAGTTTTTAATTTAGAGAAAAGAACATCTAAAGTAAGCGTGCTCATGACAGTTGATTCTCTAATGGATGTAACTTTCATCTCCCAAATTGACATGTCTAATGCACCAAGCAATTGTCTAGCATTAGCAGCATCATCAAAGCTAACTCCAACAGCACGCAAATTGCTAAGAATTTTATTAAAGCGTGCAAAGAAATCATCTAGCGACTCACCAGGTTTCATCTCAAATCGCATGTATTCTTTCTTATATATATCCCGATTTAACCTCTTTGACATGTGTTAGAACCCTCATGATAATCACAAAGAGATTTCCATACCTCATATGCAGACTTGAGATGAATCACGCGATCGAAGTCACTTCTTCCCAATCCTTGGATGATCAAATTTCGAGCTTTGTTTGTTTGCTTCAACTCAGGCTCGATTGGTTTCATTAACTTGATCATTCTCGTGAACTTGATATGGCTTGTACACCTTCTCCCAGATTGCAAAGCCCCGAGCTTGATGTACGCCCCATCTTCGCTTTCCAAAACTGAAAATCAACACCATCGAAAACACAAGGTTTTGTCGAATACCTATCCATCGCTACGCTTTCTAATCACCGTTAAGAATAATTAGAAATACCTTGCTCTGATACCACTTGTAGGATCGATATATATTAAACTAGCAATCAGAGGGGGTGAATGATTGCGCGGAAGCTAAAATCAAATTTTGCTAATTTTGAAACACCCCAATTAACTGATTCGGATTCGACAAAAATAGAATAATGCACATCCACTAAAACAGTAATTCTCGAAGATCTAACCGTTAGATCGAAGTGAAATTTTAACTGTATAAACTAGACTCAATTTGCAAGCTAACTCAACAAAAATCAGTTCGATCGGAGTTACAGATCTAAAGTTATTTTCTTCGCCATTTTGCTGAAACACACACCAGATCAAATAAAAACAGATTGACATACGTTCACTAAAATAATAATTCCCGAAGATCTAACCGTTAGATTGATGTGAAATTTTAACTGTAGAAACTAGATTCAATTTCCAAATTAACACAATAAAAATCAGCTCGATCGGATCTACGGATTGAAAGATATTACCTTCACAATTTTACTAAATCAGTAAATGACGAAAATTGACGATCAAGGTAGAGACGAACCAATCTGTAATGTGTTCCCTTGAGCAACGGACCAATCCTTCACTACGGATCAATCTCCAGAGAAAGAACCAAATACCACGGATCAATCATGCGCAGTCTTCAAGTGCAATCTTCAAATCGCTAGAAGGATGATCTTGGACAGGACGTCGTATGCATGCAGCCTGGAGCCTTTTGTGATCGATGGCGTAACGTCCAACATTAGGCAATTTCTTTCCTAGTCACGCATGCATGCGCCGGCCGGTCTTCAGTCGCCACTCGCCAGGAGGTTTCTAGTCGCCGTATGTTGCATGCAAGAACTAACAGGCCGCCGCCGCAAGAACTCACGCCACCAGGACCTCCAGACTTGCGCTAAGAAAAGAAATTCTTCAGCCAGGACGCAGCTTCTAGTCGATCGAATGCATGCTCCAGGAAACAAAACTCATGCAAAAAGCTAATGGCCGCAAGTCGTCGCCCAGTTTTTTAGTCGCTAGGAAAAACGGCTGAAGCCGCCACCACAAAAAGCTTGATTTCATTGATTAGGTTTCCAGGGTTTTTATACAACTCAAAACCCTAACACATGTATGCATATCCACTTGGCCCAATAACACATGGCCCAATATATGCATACAACCCAAAATTCACACATGCACGCCACGACGCCTGCCCGCCAGACTCACGTGACTAACCAACCTTCGTGTGCACCGCTTCTCTAGCCGAACGTCCCGCATGACATCCTCGACCACGGGACCTCGATTCCTCCTCAACCTAGTCCCAACCTCGGTTCCTCCATGAACCTAGTTCCGGTCCCGTCATCGACCACGTTAAGCCTCGAGCAACACCGCACTACCTAATAAACAAACAACGCATCCGAGCACAAGTCCACGACTTGACTCAAAGTCAATCCATGCAACCACTCACATGAGTGCATTGCATCAAGCAAAGTCCATCATGCTAGCACCAGCATAATTATCATATCACCATAGCACATGCACAAGCACCACACATGCTATAACCAAAATCACTTTACAATGCCAATTTCATCATTCAACCAATTTTTCATCACATGATCTCACAATATGTATATGTGTATATGTATATATGTGTGTGTATATAGAAAACCTTTCTATGCTCCCCGGAGTACATACTCACACTTCTAATGTACACTTAAACGAACTTGTTATACTCTTTTATCACTTCCAGTATAATTAGTAATATTAAGATACTCCAATGTGATTTGATTGAAAATTTTCATTGAAACTCTTTATTTTTTGTTATATAGCCTTTTCCATATAAGAAAAATGAGTATGTATCCAAATTATGCTATAAACAGTGGACTTCGATGAATTTTTTTATAGAAATCACTTTGAAGTATCGTATAATCAATATTAGAGTATACGCAAAATGATAAAGAGGTATAACAACATCATTTAAATTGTTTATTGAAGGTAAGAATATATACTCCTAGGAGTATGAAACCATTTCCCTGTACACACACGCTTACATTGGGGTGTTGGAAAAGGAAAGGGCCCTGTAGTCATCACAGGCACACAAGTCAGCAATGCTCCCACACTGCACAGAGCACTGGACACCGATCGGACCGTCACAGAAGAAGCAAGCTACAGCGATATTCCGCGTTTCATTTGGCTCCATCAAAGATGAGTAGCCATGTCACCATGTCATTGTGGCTTCAGGCTGGTAATTACTACTAGTTGCGAGGCTGTTAGGATTACACTTTCGCGTTAATACGATTAGGATCATAACAGCAGGTCGTAGGATCGTCATAGAATCGTACCTAAAAGCACTATTCTCAGAATTCTAAGGCCTAGCTAGGCCACTCTTAAATTACGGAGAGGTGCTTTCATGTTTTTCTTTTTTATAGTTGTATAAATATTAAAGTATGAGTGAATGGTAGATGGTGATTACTTATCTTTTCACTTGCTTTAAAATTTGTGCAACTTGTATTAAGAGGAAAAACATTGAAACACTGCTCTCAATTATGTACGGTACAAGCTGATTATGATCTTACTTCGGACTAGGATCAGAATGGTCGGACAGCGTTGTACCACGTACATTGCGATACTAAAACAATCTTGACTAGGTGGACTGCTTTGTGCAACATGAATTAGCACACTACATATACTCCTAATATTCCTCAGCACAAATTTCACTAGCATACATATCATGAAATGTGTTTTCATGATTCAGAATTTTTTCCTTTATTTTTAAAGTTTAAATAGCTTCCAGTTATATAACACCTAATGAATGTGGTTTAATTGTACTCAGGGCCGTCCACAATTCTCTGTCTCTCTCACACACAGCCTCTAAACCGTTTGTGTCCATGGTTTTCAGAATATATGATGATATAGATGATCTTTGATTTTTAAAATAATTTTACAGAAATAATGAATAGAACAAATTACATAAATACACCTCTATAACCGTTTCAATTGGTGACAGAGGAACTATCACTATTCCAAACGGTGACCAAGCCTTTGTTGCCAATCGAGCTAGCGAAATTGGTGATAGAGGTTCTTTCATTATTTGAACTAGCGACAAAGCTGTTGTCACCGTTTAAACCAGCGACAGATCTCTGTCGCTTGTTCAAATGGTGAAAAAACCTTGTTTGTGTTGAAATGGCGTAATATGTTCATTAAGAAAGGATACCACAATCGGCCCTTTCTGCCGCGTAACGAAGGAGTTTGTTGCATGCATTTAAGCATGTTAATTGATGTATTTTGTTTGAACATATTGGATCAAGCCCGACATAGCATTTCATAATAAATGTGCGAATTACATGGCGATAGAAGTAATGGCCATTAATACAAACAACAGGGTAAGATACAAGTGCGCCTTTTGGAATTGAAAATACTCGGGGGGGGGGTGGGGTTGGAAAAGAAGTCAAACTTCCAGTCATAGATGCTATGCGTCAGGATCCATCAGTGCCTTACCCTTGGATTTCCCACAATAAATGGCCTTGGCTTTCTTCCAATAGCTCCCGTATGTATTCACCCAAAACTGTCCTTTATCTTCTCTAGTCTAAGGCAAAGGTTTCCAACTAGTGAGGACCTTGGGTGCAATAGGATAGTTCAACCAAATTTTTTGCTCAATGAATGCTCTGTTGTACTTATTCAACCAATCGATCCATTGGAAGAAGAAGCACTTCTTGGAATCCTTGGATTATGCATGGGTGAAGTTAGCAATACAAAAAATGTAACATGTATTGTGGCATATGCATATGTGACATTCACTTAAGAGGATATCCACGCACATAAGGAATCCCATGCGGCTGTGTTTGGATGTATGGATTGAATAATTCATGCTGAATTACCGCAGTCAAAGTTTGGGTGTGGAAACTCGGGGTGGCATAGGTGCATCCTTACAAGAACAATCTAGGTATGTTCCTGTCTTCTTGGTAACCCACTCTACTTCCGAATCATCGCTGTGTAGCTCTACATCCTCAATCTCAGTGGTGTGTTGGAGTGTTGGGTGTGGCGGTGCCTCAAGTGGAGTGTTAGCCATGATGGTTGCCCTAGTGAAGTGTTGGCCGTGGTGGTGGAGTGTCTCCTATTTTTATAGATGGTTTGTGTGTACTGGTGTATTGTAAATATTATATAATGATAGTGTGAGCTATCAACACATAAACAAAAGGTGACATGAGTTATCAACACTCATTAAGTAAAGCTAGTAGGACTTGTCAAGCCACTTAGCAAAGCTGGCGGGAGTTGTCAAGTCATTGAGCAATTCTAGTGGGAGTATGTTGTCAAGTCACTGAGAAAAGCTGGTGTGAGTTTTCAAGTCACCGATATAAGCTGGTGTGATTTGTCATTAATTACCGAAGGAATTGTGGCTACAAGGCGTGTTGGGTTCATTCAAGTGCAATTTTACCGATTACGTCTATGATACAAAAGGCAAGGCACCATCTACCCACACAGAAGGTGAAAGCTATTGTGAGATCATGTGATGAAAAATTGGTTGAATAGTAAAATTGGCATTGTAAAGTGACTTTGGTTATAGCATGTGTGGTGCTTGTGCATGTGCTATGGTGAAATGTTTATTATGCTGGTGATAGCATAATGGTTTTGCTTGATGCAATGCACTCGTATGAGTGGTTGCATGGATTAATCTTGAGTCAAGTCGTGGACTTGTGCTCGGACTCGTTGTTTGTTAATTCATGTGCAGGTGTTGCTCGAGGGCGAACGTGGTCGATGACGGATCGGAACTAGGTTCATGGAGGAACTGAGGTTCGGGACTAGGTTCAGGGAGGAACTGAGGTCTTGGTGGTCGAGGATGTCATGCGGGACGTTCGGGCAAGAGAACATGCACGTGAAGGCTGGTTAGTCACGTATGTGCAGCAGGTGGGCTGATCATGCGTGCAAGGTATTTGTTTCGGCCATGTGGGCCAAGTAGAGATAAATATGAACTCTTTCCATGTTGGAAGTGGAGTTGTATTCAATCTCTATGTTTTGTGGTGTATAAATAGGAGGGGAAGTCTCCTGTTTATTCCCAAGCATCCAGACTAGGGTTTTCTAGTTTTCTGTTCCTGTGCCGTGTGCAAGGAATTAGAGTTTGTACTCTTGTGTTGGAGTACTTTAGACAATGAAATAAAAATCAATCTTCCAGAAAGTTTCTTCATGTCTGGCGGTTGGGCATTGTGAGAGATGTTCTTCTGTTCTAGGGTTTAGATTTTGTTTGTGCATGCATGCAGAAAGATCAAGTGAAGCACTGAAGTTCTTAGTTGATTTGTTCCCTCTGGAGATTGATTCGTGGCAACTAAAGTCTTCTCAGGTGTTTGGTCTGTCGTAGCCTTGAAGGTGATATTTCAATTTCCATCACTTATGGCATCAGTGCAATTGTGAAGGTAATATCTTTTACTCCGTAGATCCGATCGAGTTAATTTTTATTGGGTTAGATTCATAATCCAATCTAGTTTATACAGTTAAAATTTTATGTTAATCTAACGGTTGGATCTTTGGTAATCTTGTTGTTTATGTTTGGTCCGTCATTGGTATGAATTTGGTCCGTCATTATTAGATCGGGATTTATTTCAGCCGTCTTGCAAAGGATATAACTCTAGATCCATAGGTTCGATTGAATTGATTCTTTTTGGGTTAGCTTTGGAAGTAAGTCTAGTTTCTACAGTTAAAATTTCACATCAATCCAACGGTTGGATCTTTGGAAATTATTGTTTTATTGAACATATATCAGTCTATTTTCATTTGGTCCGTCATAAACTAACTTCTTTTGCTACAGTAGAAATTTGGTCCGTCATACACGTGCATCTCTCTGTCCGAAGCGAAGTTTGGTCCATCATACATGTGCAAATTTGGTTTGGTGCAATAAGGTTATTGTTGAATACAAATCAAACGATCTGAGTTTGTTTGGAGTGTTTCAAAAGTCAAAAATTTGATTTTAGCTTCCGCGCAATCATTCACCCCCCTCTGATTGCTAGATTAGTATATTTCGATCCTACATGTGGTATCAGAGCGAGGTATTTCTAATTATTCTTAAGAGGTGATTAGAAACCGTAGCGATGGATAGGTATTCGACAAAACCTTGTGTTTTCGATGGTGTTGATTTTCAATTTTGGAAAGCAAAGATGGAGGCATATATTCAAGCTCAAGGTTTTGCAATTTGGAAAAAGGTCTACATGTCATACAATGTTCCTGAGAATGATGAAGTCAATGACATCAATCGAGCACATGTTGAAGCAAACAACAAAGTAAGGAATTTGATCATCCAAGGACTAGAAAGAAGTGATTTTGATCGTGTGATTCATCTCAAGTCTGCATATGAGGTATAGAAATCTCTTTGTGATTATCATGAAGGTTCTAACACTGTCAAAGTGGTTAGGCAAGATATTTATAAGAAAAAATACATGTGATTTGAGATGAAGCCTGGTGAGTCTCTAGATGATTTCTTTGCACGGTTCAATAAAATTCTTAGCAATTTACGTGCCGTTGGAATTTTCTTTGATGATGCTACAAATGCTAGACAATTGCTTGGTGCATTAGACATGTCTACTTGGGAGATGAAAGTTACATGTATTAGAGAATCCACTGTTATGAGTACACTTACTTTAGATGTTCTGTTCTCTAAATTAAAAACTCATGAGCTGGATGTTCTTGCTAGGAGGACTGATCATAAATCAATTGCGCTGACCTCCCAATCTAGCATGTCTCAGAATAATGCTTCTTCAAGTTTTGCTTTGTCTTTCTTGTCTTCACTAACTGATGAACAGATTGAAGAATTTCCTGAAGAAGACTTGGCACTACTCTCTACTCGTTTTAATAAAGCTTTGCAGAATGTGAGAATGAGAAAGAGAGTTGGTGGTGGGCCTCCAAGGTGTGGTGACCTCAACCACATTCGTTCGAATTGTCCTAAACTTGCAGGAAAAGCATCAAGGGAGGAAAAGGACAATGACAGAAAAAAAGAGAAGAAGAAGTTCTCTCCAAATGATAGAAAGAAAAAGAGCTTCATCAATAGAAAAGTTGTTCACCGGGTTCTCTCTGCTCTCTTGAACAAGTAAATTTGAGTGATGTGGATTTAGAGAGCAGTGAAGATGACACAATAGCTCCAAGCAAGCATGAATTGACAAGATTGTGTCTCATGGCCAGAAGTGATGAAAGTTTCACCAAGGATGACCATGACAGCGACTTCAATGAGGTAGAACCTTCTTACGATGAATTAGCTATTGCTGTTGCTCGTCTTGGTAAATTGCTTGACAAATGCGACAAAAAAAAAGAAACATGATGTTCTTGTGGAATCTTTAAATGCTGAAATTGATAGACTTAAATCTTTGATTCCTGATGATGATGTTTGTAAATCATGTGACTTAATTTACACTGAGCTTACTTCACTTAGAAAAGAACATGCATCTCTGCTAAAGCAAGGTAAGAAGAATGAGAAACATGTGAAAAATGCTAGCTGTTCAACTGTTGATCTACATGATACAACTTACTATGCTAAATATTCTATACTGGAATTAAAGTTGCATGATGCAAATGCTAGGGTTTCTCAAATGACAGAAGCTATGCTCACTCATGAGGTTATTTCATGCTCAACTTGTCACAAACAAAAAGGAAAAGTGGACGTTCCATGTAATAATTGCTTAACTCTTTCTCAAAAGGTTGATTACTTAGAAAAATCTTTAGAACGGTTCACTATTGGAAAGAAAAACCTAAACATGATTCTGGATCAGTCAAGGGTCAGTACTCATCACAAAGGTTTAGGTTTTGATTCTTATGCTCATCATAAATCGCATGCTCCTACTGTTGTTAAGACACTTGAAAGTGGAAAATTTGAAATTATCAATGAGCCCAAGAAAACTGTTTTCAAGTCTGCTGATGTGTTATCTTCTACTATGATGAATGCAAATGCTACTTCTGTTTCTAAAGCTAAACATCATGTTAAGTACACTTGCACTCATTGTGGTAGAGATGGACACTTAGTAGATTTTTGCTTTAGGCTAGCCAAATAGCAAAAGAAAGATAAGGCTAAGGCTAGATCTAATTTCAGGAAGACACATTTCACTTCTCATTTTGTGCCCAGGGTGATGCAAACACCTTTTGTTGCAAGAAACACGGGAAAGAGCAAATCTGATTTGGTAAACAAACGTACTCGTGTTGTGCCTACTCGTCGTGTGTCTCAGTACTGGATTTCTAAACATCTTGTTTCTTACCCTAGTACTGAGGCCTTGACATTCTCTGTTTTTATGTAGGCTTTTCGAGCGAGGAAGGAGAACATTTGGCTAGTTGATTCCGGATGCTCACGCCACATGTCCGGTGATAAAAATTGGCTCTCCTACCTCACTCATGCATCTCGTGCTGAAAGTGTTACTTTTGGAGATGCATCTTCTACTCCTGTTGTAGCAAAAGGTACAGTAAAGGTAAATGACAAGTTTATGTTCAAGGATGTGGCTCTAGTTGAAAACCTGAAATACAACTTGTTGTCTGTTTCACAAATGATTGATGAAGATCTTGAAATATGCTTTAAGAAAATTGAATGCAAAGTTTTAGATGCTTCAGAAGACCTTGTGTTCAGGATTTTACGTTTTGAAAGAGTTTTTAAAGCTAATTTTGATGTGTCACTTTCTTCTAAGCATAGGTGTCTAGTTGCCAATGTTTCTAAAGATTTATTCTTTTGGCATCGTAGACTTGGTCACGTTGGTTTTGATCATCTAACTCGTGTTAGTGGTTTAGATCTCATTCGTGGCTTACCTAAGTTTAATGGTGATAGCGATTTAGTATGCTCTTCTTGTAGACATGTGTCGGTGTTTCGAGAACCGGCAAGTAAATTTTGTAAGTCTTGAGGGGCCGCGCGTTCCCGTTCCTTGAATGGTTAGACCCAAAAGAGAGGAAGGAGGGTCCAGAATTTATACTGGTTCGGGCTGAATGTCCCTACTCCAGTTCGTGTGGTGGTGCGTGTTTGTATTGATGCTGATGAGCTCGTTGAATTACAAATGAGGGCTGCGCAAACACCTTGCGTGCGGTGGTCGAATGAGGGAGCTACGAGCGCGAAAGGTTCGGAGCTCAGAAATGCGCTCTGGCTATGAGTATGCGAGTGTTCGTCTATGTTTTCTTTCCCCCCCCGGAGGGCCATGCCTCCCCTTATATAGCCGGGGAAGCCGGTTACATAGGGCGTGTAAAGGAAAAAATGGATGGGGCTCCCTATGCCTGGGAGTCTAGCCTTCCGCCTCGGCGTCTGGTCTTGGACTTGACTTCTGACAGAGAGTTGTTGGCCCTGCGTCGAGTCGGTGAACCTGCTGAGCGAGGGCACGGTCCGTTCCTCTGGGAAACGGCGCACCTGCCCTCTGCGGCTTGTCAGGCGCTGACGTCGGGGTGTCAGCCTTCGGGGATTGCCTGGGGAAGGCGCGCGGCCTCCCATCTTCGTTCGGTCATCTTTGAGCGCCGTGTCGATGGGGTAGGTGGCGGGACGGGCCTCGGCGATTTGATGTTAGCTTGTTGATGAAGATGGTTCGAGCTTGTCCGGGCTCTCGGCCCATCCGACTCGCTTCCGGACACCTCGGGGTTGGTATCGCCAGAGCTCGTGAGGCGCCCGCTCGCAACGCTCGGGTCGGGCCACCTCTTGGGAATCGGCTTGGCGGAGGCCTGGGTCCCCGGTTTTAGACACAGTGGCGGCCCATGCTCCTTTCATGGGCCGCTGGGGATACCTGTGTGTCGGGTATCCGTCAGTAGCCCCCGAGCCCCCGGGCGGATTGGAAAGCCGGTCGGGGGTTTGACTCGGTCGGTGTATTCTGGGCAAGCGTAGCGCTTCGAGGTGGCCGGATTCTTTGCTGCCCGCAGCCCGACCGATCAGGTTTGGTCGGCTTCGCCCGGGTTCGCGCGAGCGCATCCGGTGGATGGAGCCCCCGAGCAGGTCGGAGAGCTGGTCGGGGGTTTATCTCGTATGCCGAGGTTTGCTCCGGTCGACGGATTCAACCTCCCGGTGGAGACTGTCCGAGTACGCGCAAGTACACTGGTCGAACAGGGCGGCTTCGGGTCGTCGGTTGCTTTCGGATCGAATGGGCTTGGTTGCCCTCGCCGGTGCGACGAAGCGCATCCGGATGGAGCCCTCTTAAGCCCCGAAAGGCGGTCGGAGAGCTGGTCGGGGTTTATCTGTCGCAGGAGGCGCCCATTTGCCGGAGAGTGATAGGGCGTTAGCCCCATGCTCCGGCGGGGGCCATGTTTCCCCACGAATACGCCCGTCCCGCGGTGTGGGACTGGAGGGTGAGCAAACGCGTTTGCCATCGCGAGGTTCGACGCCGTGCTCGTGACGAGCCGATAGCGGTGGTTCGAGTGGGCCTGGTGGCTTCGAGGGAGAACCATTTCGGCGGGCGTTATCCGTTCGCGCGTCCGACCCATCGAAGCGACCCATGAGAGCCTTCGTTACTCGATCCGAAGTCGGACCCGTGTCGTCCGCGACTGGGCGCAATGCCGCCACCCGACGGCAGGCTCATGCGAGAGCGTGGCGTATGACCTCGAACACGATTCAGGCGATTGGGTCGCCCACCGACCCAACAAGGGCCCACTGAGGCTCGCCTTATCCTCGCCCTCGCTTCGGTTTTTCTTGTTCGGGCGACGTGTGCGTCCACTTGGTGGCGGGGCGTTCGGGGCCCACAGCACTTGGTCGAGCCCTGAGCATAAGTTGGTAAGCCTTTCGTGGCTTACAGGACCGTAGCGGTCTTGGCACGTTCATCTCCTGTCGCAAGGCGACCCTTGGAGTCCGGGTGCGAGGCCCGAGGAGCCGTGCGCCACTCTGCCCGACGTCCCTTTCGCTTGGCTGCGGTCCTGTCAAGGATTAAATGCGGGGGCGATCGAGACTTAGGGCGACGTACCGTCGAACCGTCAGGACGGTTGGGTGTCGTTTCGCTCGCGGTACTCTGTTTGGTTGACGCCTGTCCGGTCGGCGGTCGAAGCACTCTTTATAAGCGAAAGAAGGGGGCCATAGGGCGGATTCCCCTGCGCTGCCCTGTTCTTCGCTGCGAAAGGAAGAGAGACGAGGGCGACCGTGAGAAAGATCAAAGAAAACCCAAGAGAAGGATCCTTTGCCTTAGCCCCTTCTTCACCCAACGGTCCTGTGTCCTCGGAGATGACGTGGCCAGAGTGCGCCATTCTTGATGCTCGGGTGCTCGGTCTGGCGAAGAAGCGGTTCCTTTCACCGCGTGAGGTAGCTCGGTGGAGGGTGCCGACGGGGGCCGCGGCTCCGGAGCCTGGTGACGGCGAGATCGTTGTAGCCGCGTCCTTCTTTGAGCGCGGGTTCGGCCTCCCTCTCCATGCGTTCGTCCGCGGCCTTCTTCACTTTTACCAGGTGGAGGTGCACCATCTGAACCCCCACGGCGTGCTGCACATCGCGATCTTCATCACGCTGTGCGAGGCTTTCCTGGGGATCGAACCCCATTGGGCTCTCTGGAAGTACTTCTTCCATATGCGGGCGTTGAAAAAATCGGGCGCGTTGCTGGCGCCGATCGGCGGCGCCGCCATCCAGCTTCGGTCTAATCGGTCGGCGGAGTACCTTGACATGAAGCTGCCCACCTCGAACCGGGGATGGCACCCGGAGTGGTTCTACATTCGGAATGCAGGAGACAGCGCCCCGGCCTTCACCGGGAGACGGCCCGAAGCGGTGCTCGAATGGGGTCGTCCGGCAGACGAGAGGGAGAAGAGGAAGATGGTGGTGATTCTTGAGCAGCTCGCGCCCCGAAGAGAGGCGAGGCCCGACGGGTTATCTTTGTCATCGCGCGCGTTCATGGCGAGGCGCCACAACCTCTTATGGACAGGCCCCACCCAATGTTCCAATCGAGGGGCGTCCGATCCCATGAGGATGGATGGTTGAGCTTCCTCGTCGGAGGTGGAGGCTCGGGTGGCGCCGTCCCGCATTGAAAGCCACGGTGGCGGCGGGCGGCGTTCCCGAGCCCTTCTCGGCGGAAAACCCCCCGAACTTGGTAAGTGGGAAGTTCCCCTACCCTTCCTTGCGTACCTTAATTCCCCGCGTTCCGGCCTGAATGGAGTTCCCGCCCCTTTCAGGGCCTGCTTGGGGCATCCTCCCGGGCATTGCTGCCGGGGGAGAAGGAGATGAGGGCGGTGATCCGCCAACAGGCCGAGTTGCGGGAGTCCGCTCGGAAGGAACGTCTGGAAAGCAAGAGGAAGGAGAAGAGGGGGGCGCGTCGGGCCATGACCGCACGCAGCGAGGAGGCGTCGGAGTCGACCGCCCTTTCTTCGGTCGGCGGGGTGTCGTCTTCCAGCGACGGCGGAGACTTCGACAATCCGTATGAAGGATACGATTTTGAGCTGCCGCCGGTCGACGATCCAATGGAGGACATCGACACGGAGGTCATCATGGCGGTACCCCAGGCAGGGACGCCTCCGACGGGGGTGCCCCCGGAGGGGGGGAGAGACGGCCTCCCTCCGCCAGGAAGACCGGCGAAGAGAGCGCGGTTGTTCGGCACCCGCTCGACGTGGTTAGCCTCGTCCCCTCTGCCGCGTGTGTCGATTTTACTCGAAATGTTCCCGACCGGTTCTTGTTTTTAGGGATTTTTCGGAGGAAAGCTTGACAGAGGCGGGCGGAAATACCGGCCGACGCCAGATTCTCCGCCGTGGAGTCAAGGTATGCTTCGTCGATCGAGGGCAAGCGTCGGGCGGCGGCCAGCGCTGTGGTCGCTGACGCGGCGGAAATCGTGCCGGTGGTGGTGATGGAGGTGTCTACGGAACCGGCGTCCCATGACGCCCTGGCGACCGTCAAGAGCTCGTCGCCACGAACGGGGGCCGAGGAGGGCGGACCGATCCTCGCGCCGCCGGTCGTGGGTGCGCCAGCTCCCGGAGGAGTCCTGGTGCTGGAAACAGTGCCGCCACCGTCGTCGAAGAAACGGCCGGGGGACGGGCTGCAGTCGGCGGTGGTGGAGGCCGCGGATCCGCCGGTGGCGGTGATGGAGGCCCAATCGTCGGAGCGGGCCGCCGGGACGACCACGGGGGAGATTTCTCCGTCGCCCCCGACCGCCCTGGGCTGGCCGGGTGGTGACCCATCCGGCGAGACATCATTCTCGCTGGACGACGGGGCGGAGCTCGAAGAGTGGAAAACCCTGCGGGAGGGTTCCCAACGGGCCGGACCGAGTTAGGGCGGTCGGGTGAGCTGAATCTTCTCCTTGAGTCTTCCGGGAGGCGCCGGATGCGGTCATTTGGAGGGTCGACCGGCGGTTCGGTAAGTTATGTTCGGAATTTTCTTGCCCTTTCGGATGTTGCCGGATCTTGAGATGGAACGGTGGTATGGCTGCAGCGTCTTCGGGTGCGTTCGGAGGGCAAGTCCGGGCTCCTCCGCCGCCTGCACAGCCAGAGGACCGCCGCGGAGGAGTGTCGCGACGACAGGACTCCGAGCCGCAGGAAGCTTCGGGAAGTTCTGCGCTGAGGCGGCCGGCGGCGGAAGAGGCCACGGATGGCAAGTGAGAAGGACGATGCCTGCGGGGAGCGCCGGTCGGTGAGTCCTCGAGGGCGAGGGTATCCGAAGCAGAGTCCCCCCGGGCGGAAGCCAACAATACGAAACCGCCGCTCGACGGATCTGATGGCGCGCAGAAGCTCGAGGAGGAGGCCCGCAACGCTCGGGACGTCGCGCTCGAGGAGGCGGCTGTGGCGGTGAAGTCCGGCGAGGAGGTCCTGGGGAGGCTCCAAGCTATGGAGAGCGCCACGTCCGGTAAGGAGTTGTTGTCCAGGTTGATTCGGAAGGTGCCGTCGTAGGCGCACTTCTAACTTTCCCTTCGATTTTCAGAGCTGCAGAAAAGATTCAGCGAGGTCGCGGAGGCACGACGTTTGGTGGTGGAAGAGCGCGACGCGGCGGTCGCGGAGGCGGCTCAGACGACTC
This sequence comes from Guadua angustifolia, assembly GCA_036346375.1. NCBI lineage: Eukaryota > Viridiplantae > Streptophyta > Magnoliopsida > Poales > Poaceae > Guadua > Guadua angustifolia. The sequence goes on along the minus strand of CM070511.1, from coordinate 6,115,618 downwards.
GAAAAGAAATGGAGGATGAGCGGGTCGAACTGGTCGCCGAGCTGGGGACCTTGGGGAAGGTCGGCCGGGCTGTCTGTATCCGACTGCTCGGGGCTGTGCGAGGTACGAGTCTGCTTGCGACCGAGTTGGCCCGTGTGCCGGAGCACGTCGAGAAGTCGGTGAGGACGAGCGCTGCCCTGGGAGCCACTTCCGCGCTCGTTAACGCCATGTCCTTCTACAATGGCCTTGACCTGGGTAAAGTTAGCAGTGGGATCGCCCGGAACCGGACCGACGAGGAGGTCGAGCGCCTCGGACTCCAGGTTGAGCCCCATGCCCGAGCGATCGCCGACCGGATACCCCCGCAGAGTGTCCTCCACGGGGATTACGAATGATGTTAGGCATTTAATTTTTGCGGACGTAAAAACTTTAGTATATAACGAATCGGGGTTTGTTTTTGTGCTTGCTCGCGAGTTTAAGCCCTTCTTTCGCGCTCGGAAATCGTGACCCTGAAAACCACCAGGTCGGAATGCGCCCATTCAAGCCTCATGCGGGAGAGGAATGGCCCCGACCGACTCGTGGCTCGCACCGTACAGGTAGCCCCTTACCGCAAAGCGCTACTTCGAAACCGTAGCCCCCGTGGCGTAGGTCGCAGCGCTTGGGTCAGGCAGGTTACCCGCTAGGGGAGCCGAGTAGTTGGTCGGGTCGTCGACCCGTATGAACATGAATGACGTCGGAAAGCGAGAGCTCTTATTCACATTTTGAGTAGGAAATGGACATTTCCGACTGAGTTGTGGTTCGCGACTGAGTTACCCCTTTCATGAGCGCTACTTTAAAACCGTGGCATTTGGTAGGTCGTAGCGCTTGGGTCGGATAGGTTACCTGGTAGGGGAGCCGAGTGGTCAGTCGGATCGCCGACCCGTATGAATGTGAATGATATTTCGAGAAACGGGAGCATACGTTTCACATTTTGAACAGAAAAGGGGCGTTTCCGACTGACTTGTGGCTCGTACCATACAGGTTGCCCCTTTCCGCAGAGCGCTACTTCGAAACCGTAGCCGCTGGGGCGTAGGTCGTAGCGCTTGGGTCGGATAGGTTAGCTGGCAGGGAGCCGAGTAGCCAGTCGGACCCGACCCGTATAAAACCCGTGTGAATGTAAATGACGTTGCCCCCGAGCCCCCGAGCGATGCGCGGCGACCAGAGCGTGGTCGGCGCGTATCGCTGGTCGTCCGAGAAAATCATGAAGGAGACAGAGTCGGGTGACTTATCTCTGGCGGCTCGCTGGCGCTGGCGCGGATTCCGAGGATGTCCGTATAGCTGAGTCTGCGCGAATACCGAAGAGTCGCGTCGTCGCAGCGGGAAGCGGCGCGCTTCTGCACCCGTGTCGCTTCGCCGCATTAAATGCGGAGTGGAGTTTTAATGCACGCTCGTCGCAGCTGTCGGCCGAGGGTGCGCCAGAGACGCCATGAACCACGCGAGGCGATTAGGCGGTTTACCGGGTGAATCCGCCGTTATAAATACGTGTGCTCGGGAGGCGGTAACCCATACTCAGCCCTAACATTCGCGTCGCCTTGCCCCCTTCGTCTTCCAAGTCCATTCCCAGAGGAGCGTCTCGCAGGTGCCATGGCGAGCGGTGGAAACGACAAGAAATTTGCCGGTAAGCGAGTGGTGAGGGAGCCTGGGCTCACCTTCCAAGAAGCGTCGGACGGAAGGAGGTTCCTCCGGCGCGGCGGCGAGGGGCGGGCTTGATCTATCCTCGCCGAGGTTCTTCATCTGGAGCCCCCGCCGCGGGTAGGTGTTCTTTTGGTTGTTTCGGACGTGGCGGGGTTGCCGGGAGCGTCTTGTTGACGTTCCTTTCCGGTCTTTGCTTTCCGCAGGTCCGATCGGCCCAGCGCGGCGCCGACAAGCGACGTCGGAGGTGGCTCCAGCGCCCCCCAGGCGGCAGGAAGCGGTCTGCTGAGGGATCGGGCGGCGAGCATGGTGGACGCGCTGGTGCGGTCCCATGCTGACCTGGTGTCTCAGGTGGGCTCTTCCGCTGCCCTAGGGGCGCGGGTGACGGCGCTGGAGGCGCGGGTGCAGGCCGCCGAGGACGAGGCGGCGGCTCAGCTCGGCCAGGCCGAGGCCGCCGAGGCGAGATAGCCCGCGAACGAGGACTTCGACTCCACGCTGGGTTCTCCTCTCCATGCTCCGCCGCCATTTAAAGCATGGGCGGGAGCTCGAGGCCACTGGGGCGGAGCTCAACGAGCCCGTTGAGCCCACCGTGGCGCGAAGATGCGGCCTCACCGAGCGGCCGAGGCGTTGGAGGACCTACCCGAGCCCTCGGGGCGCTCCGCCTGCCGAAATGAGGGTCGCCGCTTCGACGGTGGAGTACGTCTTTGGCGTCTTTGCGCCAGCCGGTGCGGCTCCTTCGACCCGGCGGCCACCGTCTCCCATATCCGAGGCGACGCGGCCCAGGCGCGGGCCAGAGTGCGGGAGGCGGCGGGAATGGTGGCGGGGCGGCTGCACCTGGAGGTCTCGGACGATGAGACGGACGCGAGCGAGGCTTCCGGGGAAGGCGCCGGGGAGGACGCCTTCTTCGGTCCCGACCCTTAGGCCGCCGTCGCGGTCCCCCCTGAACTCGCCGTGCAGGCGAGGCATCTCGGGCGTCGGAGCGGCTCCTTCCGTCTTCACGGTCCGGCCTGCGGCTTTGCAGATTTTTGCACTCTTTTCTGCTTTAGGGTTAGCATAAGACGTGGACTTTGCTTCTTTGCTTGTCTGTACCGTACTTTTGTTGAAGTTGATGCATGCTTTCTATTTTTGTTTCCTCGCCAAATGCCTGATGATTGTCAAATGTTTGTGAAAAAACCCTTTGAGGATCGTCGATGGGCCACCCGTATGAAAATCACTTCGCGCCCCGGGCCATTACTTTAGCGGTCGTAGTCAAGGAAAACCGCCGGAGTTTTTCCAGGACGTAGACCGTAATAGCCGGGCTGAAGTGGTTTCTTGAAGGGTAGACCTTACGTCGATTAGGGCGCTACGTAACAAGGTTACGTAGACTTACAAGCCCCCGAGCGGGTTCGCGCTGCTCGGGTTAGTCAGGCAGATAGATGCGCTCGGGAAAGAAATGGGTTCTTAGGGAAAAAACTGCCTTAGCTTTTGGATGTTCCAAGCGTTCGAAACAATGTTGCCTTCGGCATCTCTGAGTCGGTAGGTGCCGGGCCGGATTACCTCCACGACGGTGAAGGGGCCTTCCCACGGAGGTGAAAGCTTGTGCCTGTCGACGTTGGACTGGACTTGGCGCAGGACCAAGTCGCCTACGTTGAAGGCTCGGCCGCGGATCTGGCGACTCTGATAATGCCGTAGCGTTTGTTGGTATTTGGCCGACCGGAGAACGGCAACGTCGCGCGCCTCGTCGAGCTGGTCGACGGCGTCTTGCTGCGAGTCGAGCCCCCGAGTCTGGTCGAAGGTTTGAAGTCTTGGGGCGCCGTATTGCAGGTCGGTCGGTAGGACAGCCTCGGCGCCGAACACCAAGAAGAATGGCGTAAAGCCGGTTGACCTGGTTGGGGTAGTTCGCAGGCTCCAAAGGACGGAGGGCAACTCGGTCGCCCACCGCCCCGCTGACTTCTTCAATCGATTGAAGATCCGCGGCTTGAGCCCCTGAAGGATCATGCCGTTTGCCCTTTCGGCTTGGCCGTTGGTCTGCGGGTGGGCGACGGCCGCCCAGTCGACGCGGATGTTGAAGTTGTCGCAGAATTCGAGAAATTCCTTCCCCGTAAACTGCGTTCCATTGTCGGTGATGATGGAGTTCGGGACTCCAAACCGATAGACAATGCCGCGGAAGAAGTCGGCCGCTTGCGCGGACGTGATGGTGGCGACTGGCTTTGCCTCTATCCACTTGGTGAATTTGTCTACCGCGACAAAAAGATGGGTGAAGCCCCCGGGCGCTTTCTTGAAAGGTCCGAGCAGATCGAGTCCCCAGACCGCGAATGGCCATGTAATGGGAATCGTCTGGAGGGCTTGAGCTGGGAGGTGCGTCTGCCGAGCAAAAAATTGGCACCCTTCGCAGGTGCGAACGATTTGCTCGGCGTCGGCCACGGCGGTCGGCCAGTAGAAGCCTTGGCGAAAAGCCTTACCCACGAGGGACCGTGGGGCTACGTGGTGCCCGCATATTCCGCCATGGATGTCGAACAGCAACTCCTTGCCTTGGTCGGTTAGGATGCATTTCTGGAGAACCCCGGAGGGACTCCTCTTGTAAAGGTCTTCGCCAATCAGGACGAAGGACTTGACGCGCCGAGCGAGGCGCCGGGCCTCGATCGGATCTGGAGGGAGAGTCCCATCCGTTAAGCGCTCGACGTAAGGCTTCCTCCAGTCGGATTCGGCCGTCAGCACGTCTTGGCTTGACTTGGAGGGGGCGGCGATCGGGTGGTCGGTGCATGGTTTGGGCGAGCCGGGCGGGCTGGCCGCCTGATCGCCCACCGGGTCCACTCGGACGGACGGTTGTCGAAGGTCGTGGGCAAAGATCCCTGGGACCGGTCCCTTGCCCGAGGCAATGTTGGCGAGGTGGTCGGCCTCGCTGTTGTAGCGTCGGTAGCTGTGATGGAGCTCGAAACCCTTGAATTTTTCTTCGAGCTTGCGCACCTCGCGGCAGTATGCTGCCATGCGTGGGTCTCGGGGCTCGGAGGCCTTCATGACCCGGTCGACCACCAACTTGGAGTCGCCGTATATGTAAAGCCGTCGTACACCGAGGTCGGCGGCGATCCGGAGACCTTTGATGAGGGCCTCGTACTCGGCGACGTTGTTGGTGGCGTCGAAGAGCAGTCGGACAACATACTGGAGCCTGTTGCCGAGTGGGGAGACGATGACGATCCCGGCGCCCGCTCCGTCCTTAGTGTAGGACCCATCGAAATACATTGTCCAGTATTCGGGGTCTTCGAGTGCCGGTGGCGCCTGGGCTTCGGTCCACTCAGCAACGAAGTCGGCGAGGGCTTGGGATTTGACCGCTGCCTTGGGGACGAACGAGATGTCGTGACCATTGAGCTCGAGCGCCCACTTGGCTATTCTCCCTGAAGCGTCGCGGTTGCGGATGATCTCGCCTAGCGGCGAAGAAGTCACCACAGAGATGGGGTGCTGGCTGAAGTAGTGAATCAGTTTTCTCTTCGCGATTAACACCGCGTAGAGCAACTTTTGCACTTGCGGATAACGGGCTTTGGATTCCGAGAGCACTTCGCTGATGAAGTAGACCGGCCGCGCACCTTGAGGACACGGCCTCCGCTCCGCCGACGACGAAGGCGGCGCACGACTGGTCGTGGCGGCGATGTAGAGGAGCAGAGGCTCGCACGGCGATGGCGCCGTCAAGACCGGGGGTGATGTCAGGAAGGCCTTCAATCGGTCGAGGGCCTCCTGAGCTTCGTGCGTCCAACTGAAGTGGTCGGACTTCCTGAGCAGCTTGTAGAGCGACATTCCGCGCTCGCCAAGGCGAGACACGAAACGGCTCAGGGCTGCAAGGCATCCCGTCAGCTTCTGGACGCCTTTTAAGTCGGTAATCGGCCCCATCTTCATGATTGCGGAGACCTTCACCGGGTTGGCTTCGATGCCGCGCTCGGATATGATGAATCCGAGGAGCTTTCCCTTGGGAACCCCGAAAACGCATTTCTCGGGGTTGAGTTTTATGCGGAACCGCCGGAGGTTCGCAAAGGTTTCCTCCAGGTCGGCGACGAGGTCGCTGGCCTTTCCTGATTTGACGACGATGTCGTCCACGTATACCTCGATGTTACGGCCGATCTGGTCTTCGAAGCAGGTGTACATACAGCGTTGGTATGTTGCGCCTGCGTTCTTGAGACCGAAGGGCATAGTTACGTAACAAAACGAGCCGAACGGAGTGATGAAAGAGGTCGCGAGCTGGTCGGACTCTTTCATCGGAATCTGGTGGTAGCCAGAGTAGGCGTCTAGAAACGAGAGCGACTCGCACGCAGCAGTGGAATCAATGACTTGGTCAATCCGAGGCAAAGGGAAATGGTCTTTGGGACATGCCTTGTTCAGGCCTGTGTAGTCGACGCACATCCTCCATTGCCTAGATTTCTTTTTTACAAGGACAGGATTGGCAAGCCACTCGGGGTGGCGTACCTCTTTTATGAATCCCGCCTCCAAAAGCTTGGCTACTTCCTCCGCTATGAGCCTGCGCTTTTCTTCGTCAGCAGCAGCGCTGGGCGACATCGCCCGGCGCCAGTCGGATATTCGTGGTATGCTCGGCGACCTCCCTTGGGATGCCCGGCATGTCGGAGGTCTTCCAAGCGAAGACATCCCGATTTGCCCGGAGGAAGCCGACGAGCGCGCCTTCCTATTTGGCGGGGAGGGCGGACCCTACCCGCACGGTCTTGGCCGGGTCTTCGATCGATTGCGATCCCTTCGTGTCCTCCGCGGACTCGGCGACCAGGCCCCGCTTGCCGGAGCCGGATGGGCTCGAGGCTGCCTCCGTGAAGTTCTTGAGCTCGGCGGACGCGATGACCGCCGAGGTTAGCTCATGAATCGCTTCTGCTCGCAGCTTGAAAGCAAGCTGGAAGGACGAGGACACGGTAATGATGCCCCGTGGCCCCGGGATCTTCAGCATCAGGTACGTGTAGTTGGGGACCGCCATGAACTTGGCGTAGCATGGTCTCCCAAAATAGCGTGGTAGGAACCAAGAAACCCCACCACCTCGGGCGCAGGATCTCGGTCTTGAAGTTTTGGGTCCTCCAAAGGTGACGGGCAGGTCGACCTGCCCCAGAGGGTAGGCTTGATGGCCCGGGATGACGCCATGGAAGGGCGCCTTGCTCGGTCGTAGGGTCGAGCGGGGGATGCCCAGGGCGTCGAGCGTCTCAACATACAGGATGTTGAGACCGCTGCCGCCGTCCATGAGGACTTTGGTGAGGCGCTTCGACCCTACGATGGGGTCGACGACGAGTGGGTACCTTCCGGGGTGCGGGACGCGGTCGGGGTGGTCCGTCCGATCAAAGGTGATCGGGATCTCCGACCAGCGGAGGTAGTTTGGGACATGAGGGTCACCGTGTGCACCTCGCGGAGGCGAAGCCGCTGCGCGCTTGTCGGCGTAGCTATCTGGTCCGCCGAAGATCATAAGGCATCCGTCGGGTTGCGGGAACCCGGCGTCGGCCTTGTCCTGACCGGCCTCTGGCGTCGGGTTGCGCTTCTTTCCCTTGCCCCGCGGCTGCGTGGGGTTTCCAGAGAGAAAGCGTCTCAGGACTTCGCAGTCTCGGTATTTGTGCCTGACGGGGTACCCGTGGTTCGCACGGCCATCCATCGCTTTTTGAAGTGGTTTGACGGCCACGCTGCCGCCGCCTGTCGGGCGTTCGGCGGCTGCGACCGTGTGATCCTCGCGGACCTGCTTTCCCTTCCGCCTCCGCTTGTCGGTGCGATCGGAGGGCGCGGCCGGCTCGGGGCCGGACTCTCGCTTAGCCTTCGCTTTATCGAAGATGGCCCCCACCGCCTCCTCGCCGGAGGCGTGGTTGGTGGCGATGTCGGCGAGTCCTTGGTGGTCCCGGGTTTAAGGCAACCCGCCAGTGGACCAAGGCTCGCATGTGGTGCCATAAATGAATGCCCCAACGACGCCGGCGCCGCTAATGCTCGGGAGTTCATTGCCTTTGTTGGGAGAAGCGCGGATGTAGTCCCGAGCTGCCTCTCCCGGCCGCGCTATGACTCTTTAGGTCCCAAGAGTTCCCAGGGCACTTGTACGTGCCCTGGAAGTTGCCGACAAAGATGCTCTTCATGTCGGCCCAGCTCCTGATAGTCCCGGCGGGCAGGTACTCGAGCCAGGCCCGAGCCGAGTCCGCCAAATAGAGGGGGAGGTACTGAATGATGAAGAGGTCATTGGTAGCCCCCCCGGCCCGACAGGCGAGTCAATAATCTTCTAACCAAACACCGGGGTTCGTTGCCCCCGAGTACTTGGTGATGTTGGCTGGTGCCCGGAAGCGGGTGGGGAAATCCGCGCGGCGGATCTCCCGTGAGAATGCTTGGGGCCCGGCCCTCTCCGGGTCGGGCTCATGGCCTGGGCGCCGCTTATCGGCGACCGCGAACGAAGCCATGGCCGACCGCCCTTCTTCGAAAGGCCGAGGGTGTCGCGGCAATGTAGTGTTGCCCAAGGCGATGACGCCACGTGTAGGAGGCCTGGGCCGCTCGGTCTGAGGCGGCTTTCTCGGCTTCATGTAGTCTGCTTTGACGGCGAATGAGACCCCACACGAGGGTGCCAGGGGCTCGGTACATGTTTGACTGCGGCGTGCTCACCAGCTCCGGAGGTGCCGGGTAGGTGGCCCCGCCTCGGGCTCGTTAGGCTCGGGGATGCAGCGAGCAACATCGCAGCCATGGCGGTTTTGGCTCGAAGAGGGAAGCACGGCGTTCACCGGCTCTTCCGCTAATCGCCAGACTCGCGCACAAGCATGCGCGGCGCCGACTTACTACCGAGGGGCACGTGTTGGGTTGGCCTTGGTTGGTCGACCCGTGCCTTGCCGAAGTCCGCCGCCCATGAGCCCAGCCTCATTGTCGTGGCCGGGTCGGGTAGACTTGGGATGACCCGCCCTGGTCATGCTGCTGGGCCGCCTCCGGCGCTTCAGAGCGCCGGTGGCGGTCCTCTTGGCTGGGCGAAGTGGCGGCCTGTTGATCGCTCACACCGGCCACGTTGCATTCGCGGGTGTATGGCTCCTTCGAGGCTTGCTCCGCGTCAGAACCGGAGTCGCCATCGGTGGAGCTCTCCAAAATCTCGTGGATGGAAGGCGGCGTGAGCCACCATCGCTACAAAACGCAGCCTTCGAGGCGAGGCGCCGCCCATAAAGCGGCGCGCCTCCCGGTGGCGGCGCTACAGATAGCGGCGCCGGCCGAGAGCCAGCGAGGGCTCGAGCTGAAGGTGTCGAGGTGCGGACGACGAAGGTAAGCACCCCACGGAGCTCGCCTCGACATGGCGGAGGAGGCCGAGCTCTCCGTCGGTTGGCGATGAAATCGAGGGAACCGAAACGGATTCGGCTCCCGGGCGCAAGCGCTATTGTTGCCGAAGGCGAATCCATCAAGGAAGCAAAAATGGGAGTCCGGAGACAGTGGTGACGCGCAAAGCCCCTACCTGGCGCGCCAACTGTCGGTGTTTCGAGAACCGGCAAGTAAATTTTGTAAGTCTTGAGGGGCCGCGCGTTCCCGTTCCTTGAATGGTTAGACCCAAAAGAGAGGAAGGAGGGTCCAGAATTTATACTGGTTCGGGCTGAATGTCCCTACTCCAGTTCGTGTGGTGGTGCGTGTTTGTATTGATGCTGATGAGCTCGTTGAATTACAAATGAGGGCTGCGCAAACACCTTGCGTGTGGTGGTCGAATGAGGGAGCTACGAGCGCGAAAGGTTCGGAGCTCAGAAATGCGCTCTGGCTATGAGTATGCGAGTGTTCGTCTATGTTTTCTTTCCCCCCCCGGAGGGCCATGCCTCCCCTTATATAGCCGGGGAAGCCGGTTACATAGGGCGTGTAAAGGAAAAAATGGATGGGGCCCTTATGCTCGAGTTCAGCCTTCCGCCTCGGCCCGGGTCTTGGACTTGACTTCTGACGGAGAGTTGTTGGCCCTGCGTCGAGTCGGTGAACCTGCTGAGCGAGGGCACGGTCCGTTCCTCCGGGAAACGGCGCACCTGCCCTCTGCGGCTTGTCAGGCGCTGACGTCGGGGTGTCAGCCTTCGGGGATTGCCTGGGGAAGGCGCGCGGCCTCCCATCTTCGTTCGGTCATGCTGGAGTGCCGTATCAGGGGTAGGTGGCCGGGTCAGACGCCGGCTTCTGATGATTTGATGTTAGCATGTTGATGAAGATGGTTCGAGCTTGTCCGAGGCTCTCGGCCCATCCGACTCGTCGGTCGGACACCTCCGGGTTGGTATCGCCGTAGCTCGTGAGGCGCCCGCTCCGCAACGCCTGGTCGGGCCACCTCTTGGGGTCGGCTTGGCCGGAGGCCTTGGGTCCCCGGGTTTTAGACACAGTGGCGGCCCATGCTCCTTTCGTGGGCCGCTGGGGATACCTGTGTGTCGGGTATCCGTCAACATGGTAAGATGACTGCAGGTTCACATCTACCTCTTACCATGGTGATGACAAATGCTCCAGGACAGCTACTACATCTTGACACGGTTGGACCTTCTCGAGTTCAATCCTTTGGAGGCAAATGGTATGTACTGGTCATTATTGATGATTATTCTAGATACTCTTGGGTTTATTTTATGGTATCTAAAGATGAGGCTTTTAGTCACTTTAGAAATCTTGTTACTAGATTATCTGTTGATCACCCAGGAGAACTTAGAGCTATTAGAAGTGATAATGGAACTGAATTCAAGAATTCTTCTTTTGATCACTTTTGTATTGAAAAAGGAATTGATCATCAATATTCTTCACCTAGAGTGCCTCAACAGAATGGTGTAGTTGAAAGGAAAAATAGAACATTGGTTGAGATGGCTAGGACTATGCTAGATGAACATCACACTCCTAGGAAGTTTTGGGCTGAAGCAATCTCAACCGCATGCTATGTTTCTAATAGAGTGTTTTTGAGATCAAAGCTAGGCAAAACTTCTTATGAGCTTCGTTCCGGTCATAGGCCTAGTGTATCTCATTTCAGAGTTCTTGGATGCAAATGTTTTGTCTTGAAATCTGGAAATCTTGATAAATTTGAAGCTAGATTAACTGATGGCATCTTTCTTGGATATCCTACTCATACACGTGGTTATCGTGCACTTGTCTTGGAGACCAACAAAATTGTAGAAACCTATGAAATCACTTTCGATGAGGCTAGTCCAGGCACTAGTCCAATTGATGCAGGAACAAGTGCATATGTTCAGGGGGAGAGTATTTTTGTTGATGATGATGATGATGATGTTGAGGACGAAGTGTTGGTTCCTATTGCACAACCAGCTGTAGCACCCTTTGGCACCTACCACTACATCACCTACAGCTGAGCATCCTCAAGCCACAACATCATCTGTACATGCTTAAAATGAAGAAGAAGGAGAACTTTCTGAAGCTACAGCTCCTTTGCACATTCAAAGAAGACATCCACCTAAACAAATGATTGGAGATTTAAATGAGAGAGTCACTCGATCCAGGTTTATTACTCCTGATTCTCATGCTCACTTTGCTTTTGTTGCTTCTTTTGAACCCAAAGATATATTTCATGCATTAACTGATGAATCTTAGATCAATGCCATGCACGAGGAATTAGAGAATTTTGAGAGTAATAAAGATTGGAAACTTGTTCCACCACCTCCTGATTTTAACATAATTGGAACTAGATGGGTTTTCAAAAATAAACAAAGTGAGGATGGTGTTGTTGTCAGGAATAAAGCTAGATTGGTTGCTCAAGGATTTACTCAAGTTGAAGGTTTAGATTTTGATGAAACCTTTGCTCCTGTTGCTAGAATTGAAGCCATCAGAATTCTCTTAGCATTTGCTACATCTAAAGGTTTTAGATTGTATCAAATGGATGTGAAAAGTGCTTTTCTTAATGGCTATATTAATTAAGAAGTATATGTTAAGCAACCTTTTGGTTTCGAAAATCCCAAATTTCCTGATCATGTGTTCAAATTGTCCAAAGCCTTGTATGGATTAAAACAAGCCCCTAGAGTATGGTATGATAGGCTAAAAACCTTTTTACTTGAAAAGGTGTTCACAATGGGAAAGGTTGACAAATCTATCTTTTTACTCAAGCAAGGCAATGATCAACTATTCGTCCAGATTTATGTTGATGATACTATCTTTGGTGGTTCCTCTCATGTTTTAGTGTCTAAGTTTTCAGAAAACATGAGAAAGGAATTTGAGATGAGAATGATGGGTGAGTTGACTTACTTTTTGGGACTGTAAGTCAAACAAACGAAGGAAGGTACTTTTGTTCATCAAAGTAAGTACACAATAGATTTGCTTCGTCGCTTTGGGATGGAAAACTGCAAGCCGATTATGACACCCATGGGAGACACTTGCACGCTTGATCCGGATGAAGATGGTGAGATTGTTGATCAAAAGGAGTATAGAAGCATGATAGACTCTTTGTTATATCTCACTACATCAAGGCCGGATATTCAATTTCCTGTGTGCTTGTGTGCTTGTTTTCAAGCTTCTCCACGTATTTCACATCAACAAGCTATCAAGCGGATCTTCAGGTATCTCCATGGTACTCAAGATTTTGGCATATAACTTTCTGCTTCCTCATGCATTAGTTTAAGAGCATTCTTTGATGCTGATTTTGGAGGTTGTAGAATTGATAGAAAAAGCACATCTGGCTCATGTCTTTTCTAGGGTAATTCACTTATTGCATGGTCATCTAGAAAATAATCTTCTGATGCACAATCAACTGTTGAATCTGAATATGTGGCTGCTGCTAGCTGTTGTTCTCAAATTCTTTGGATAGTAGCTATACTTAAGGATTATGGGGTTAATTTGGATAGTGTTCCTCTGTTGTGTGATAACACTAGTGCAATATGCATTGCTAAAAACTCTGTGCAACATTCTAGAACAAAACACATTGAGATCAGATTTCACTTTCTTAGAGATTTGTAGAAAATGGAAATATTGTGCTTCATCATGTGGATACTGAACATCAATTGGCAGACATTTTCACAAAACCTTTATCCTCTTCTCGTTTTGCTTTTATTCGGGGTGAACTTGGGTTGGTTCATCCAATGGGATATTTTTGAGGGGGAGTTTTTGAAGTTTTTGTAATACTGTGTAACATGCTTGTTATTTTGTGTGTTTCTTAAATGAAAAACAGTAAAAGTACTGAGCATTGTATTTCATACACATATGTCATTTGAAGCCATGTTTATGCTTCAAGATCTTTGCAACTTTCTGTTTATACATATATGGTGTAGTTTATTTCATGACTTTTTAAATGGAATGACAACTTGAATTAAAGTTTGTCATGGTTGAACTTTCTTGGCTATCTTGATCCTGCTCGAAAAAGTGCTAAATCTGAAAGCTAAGTGCTAAAGCAAAAAATGATTGTTGATAAATGCAAGAACAAGGTCATGTACTGTTGTACTTTTTCTTTTCGAGACTACTTATCATTGCACTTTGATATGAACTTGGAAGAGGTTGTGTATGACCGAAACCATGAAACCTTAAGCTTGTGATTGCTTGGCATGGTTGAAAAGTAAGGCTGATGGTGCATGGAATTCCTTGCAATTGTTATTGTTGCAATCAAAGTAATGAATCAGTTTTTCAAAGCACAAATAAAGTGCACAAAAATTCAATGTTTTCAGGTTTTAAGATTGTTGAGAAAGGGAGATCATGCTATGCAAAAAATCGTTAATAGTACTTGATTTCTAGTTATGCTTACTCTACATTGTTTATGTGTAGATTTGAGGGTGCAAGTACTGTTGATAGCATGACTTGGTGATCAAGTTGTTCCATTTGTGCATGATTCATAATGCTCAGTACATAAAAAAAAGGAAAACAACAACATAAAGGGGGAAAAGTTTCTCTTTTGTTCTCTTTTTGCATTCTTGATGAATCCATTGTCAAAGGGGGAGAAGTTTGGAGAATTTTGGAATCAAAGGGAGAATTTTTGGTTACACATTGCACATTCACACACACATTTCTTCTTTCTTTTAGGGGGAGTTTCTCTTTGTCATAGGGGGAGATTTCTTTTTAGATAAGGGGAGATTTTGTTTCTTCTTTGTAGGGGGAGATTTTCTCTCTGTCTTTTGGTCACCTTTTGGTCACCTTGTTTGTCTTTTTGTTTTATAAACAAAATTTCTTACATATGTTCTTGTGAGGTGAATGCCAATGTTCAGGTCCAAATGGTGTTGCCAATGTTTTCATCAAGGGGGAGATTGTGAGATCATGTGATGAAAAATTGGTTGAATGGTGAAATTGGCATTGTAAAGTGACTTTGGTTATAGCATGTGTGGTGCTTGTGCATGTGCTATGGTGATATGTTTATTATGCTGGTGATAGCATAATGGTTTTGCTTGATGCAATGCACTCGTGTGAGTGGTTGCATGGATTAATCTTGAGTCAAGTCGTGGACTTGTGCTCGGACTCGTTATTTGTTAATTCATGTGCAGGTGTTGCTCGAGGGCGAACGTGGTCGATAACGGACCAGAACTAGGTTCATGGAGGAACTTAGGTTCGGGACTAGGTTCAGGGAGGAACTGAGGTCTTGGTGGTCGAGGATGTCATGCGGGACGTTCGGGCTAGAGAACATGCACGTGAAGGCTGGTTAGTCACGTATGTGCAGCAGGTGGGCTGATCATGCGTGCAAGGTATTTGTTTCGGCCATGTGGGCCAAGTAGAGATAAATATGAACTCTTTCCATGTTGGAAGTGGAGTTGTATTCAATCTCTATGTTTTGTGGTATATAAATAGGTGGGGAAGTCTCCTATTTATTCCCAAGCATCCAGACTAGGGTTTTCTAGTTTTCTGTTCCTGTGCCGTGTACAAGGAATTAGAGTTTGTACTCTTGTGTTGGAGTACTTTAGACAATGAAATAAAAATCAATCTTCCAGAAAGTTTCTTCATGTCTGGCGGTTGGGCATTGTGAGAGATGTTCTTCTATTCTAGGGTTTAGATTTTGTTTGTGCATGCATGCAGAAAGATCAAGTGAAGCACTAAAGTTCTTAGTTGATTTGTTCCCTCTGGAGATTGATCCGTGGCAACTAAGGGTATGTTTGGTTGCCCGTATGAGCTCAACCAGGCTGTATGAGCTCACTCAGGCTGGGATGAGCCAAGCTGAGTAGATGCAATGCAATGTTGTTTGGTTGGTTGTATAAGATTGGACAAGCTGCAGATAGATATTGTTTGGTTGACTGCACAGAATGTAATTGAGATACATAAATTCAAGAGATGGGTAATACAAATTAAAAAACAAATACTAGTGAATCAATAATTTTTAAAATGAAAACAAAAATCTTAAAACAAATAATAGAAAATCAATAAATTCAAAATTCAAAATTTTAATTTTTTGAAATTTATATGGCAAGTGGGGTCTAGTTTTGTTCAAAAAAATATCAGGAACACATAGGTGAAATCGGTTCGGTGATCGAAGATGCTAATCAAAAAATATATCAAATAATAGATGGAAAATAGATTGCAAATGATGACATCGTGATGAAGTCATCATGCATGCTGGTGGGAAGCCGGGCCTGGCTCAGTTGGAACGGCCGATCCGGGCGTTCCTCTCCAGCCTGGGCAGTATAGTGAATTTGCATCTACTAAGCCTGGCTGTAACAGTAAATACAGGCTACCAAACACTAGTTTCTTGCATCACATGAGCCAGGTTAGGACTCATGCACCCAACCAAATAGCCCCTAAAGTCCTCTCAGGTGTTTGGTCCGTCGCAGCCTTGAAGGTGATATTTCAATTTCCGTCACTTACGGCATCAGTGCAATTGCAAAGGTAATATATTTTACTCCGTAGATCCGATCGAGTTGATTTTTATTTGGTTAGATTTGTAATCCAATCTAGTTTATATAGTTAAAATTTTATGTCAATCTAACGGTTGGATCTCCAGTAATCTTATTGTTTATGTTTGGTCTGTCACTGGTCTGAATTTGGTCCGTCATTATTAGATCGGGATTTGTTTCAGCCATCTTGCGAAGGATATAACTCTAGATCCATAAGTCCGATTGAATTTATTCTTTTTGGGTTAGCTTCAAAAGCAAGTCTAGTTTCTACAGTTAAAATTTCACATCAATCCAACGGTTGGATCTTCGAAAATTATTGTTTTAGTGAATATGTGTCAGGCTGTTTTCATTTGGTCCGTCATAAACTGACTTCTTTTGCTACATTAGAAATTTGGTCTATCATACACGTGCAACTCTCTGTCCGAAGCGAAGTTTGGTCCGTCATACATGTGCAAATTTGGCCCGATGCAATAAGGTTATTGTTGAATACAAATCAAGCGATCTGAGTTTGTTTGGGGTGTTTCAAAAGTCAAAAATTTGATTTTAACTTCCGCGCAATCATTCCCCCCCCCTCTGATTGCTAGATTAGTATATTTCGATCCTACAAGCATATGTCTCCGGTCGCTGATGGTTGACAAGACCCATGAGTAGACTCCCGTCGTAGGGGAACCTTTGGGAGCCATCACGCCTATCCTAGGCGTGAACGACTTTGGCCTCCACCCATTGTACTACTTACATAAAGTAACTGGAAAGGTAAATATGTAGGTACAATTACATGACATACCATACATGCATCAATAATAAAAAAATAACAAACACTGCAATGGTATTGCTTAGTTCACACTTAAATGTACAACATAGTTCTTGCAATAAAATATTTTCATAGAGATCGTACATCACATCCATGTTTATATCGACACACATGATGAATTAAATAAAGGTACAACATAATTATTATGGTACAATATTTTTGATATAATTTATACATCACAACAATTTTAATATCACTATACAAAACAAATACATTGCTAGTTCAACATACTTCTTACAATACAATATTTCACATATAGTTTAATTGGTGGTGGCACCCCCATGGCTACCACTATCCATGAAGCTTGCAACAAACCCATTGTAACATCCCAATTTTTAGCTTTTATTAATTTAATATTGTTATTTGTGCATTTTATGAATTTTATGATTTTTTTGGAAATTTATTTAATATTTTTGAATTAGACTTATTATGGAAATTATTTAAATATTTGAGAAGTTCAAATAAACTTTTTTAAAAATGTTTTATATGAGTTCTAATGTGTCAAAATATTTTTTAGAATTTTTCTAACATTTTTGCTATTTTTATTTGGCTTTGTTAATTTTTTGGAATTATTTTAAATCAAAAATATTTGAAAAATCTGTTAATAGTGTTGGACCGGAACCCTATCGGGCCCAACCCATTTCCCTTGTGTGGCCCGGCCCGATGTGACCAAGCAATCATGCCCGTTGGATCGTCAGAGCATGGACGGGCGGGATGATCGAATTCGGATTGGAAACCCAAGTGTGCAAACCATTGTTCTGAGACATGTGGACAGCCAAGATGATGTCATCTCTGTGTTAGCACCGGTGTTGTACTATGCGGGAACTCCGTCGTCACCTTTGATTTCACTGCACTTCCAGTGCAAGCACACCTCCCTAGGCTCCTTTAAAAGCACATGGTTGTTGAGCCGAGATCTCCAGTCGATGCCGCACCTTTTGCCCCAACTCTCGTCACTAGAGCTCCTGCCGTTGTCAATATTGAGCTCACCGGAGTTAATTTGGAGCACCACTGCCTTCTTCTGCAAGGATCTATGCCGCTGTTGAGCTTCCATTGAGTTTGAAGGTACCATCAGGTTCGCTATTTTGGGATCTCTCGAATCAACACGGTTGCGCTTCAAATCTGATGAAGCTTCTCCATGTTCTATGTCATCATCCTCAGCTCTGGTAGTTCTCTACCATCAGCCATCGTCGAACTTCACTGATGTTGCCTAGCTAATTGAATCCGATGTGGATGCCAGGTCTTAGCCACGTGTGTTCCAAGTCGATGATGAGGTGGCGTATTAGTGCTATGTGTTGATTATGTGGCAGCTAAATCTGTCGAGCCATGTTCGCAAGGGTTGGACCCACATGTCAGTCGCCCAGGAGTGGTGAATCAAGTTCACCATGGACTCGAGGTGATCCATGGGCCCACGTGTCAATGTGGGGTTTTTTTGAGTCATTTTATTTCTTTGCTGACATCAACATGACGTAATTAATAGGTTTTTTTAGTATAAAAATAATTTAGGAAAATTTGGATTATATTTTTTTTGTATTTTCTATTTTTTAATCTTTCGAGAACATGTTCTTCTTCATACAAGCTCCGATTGTGGTGATTTAAGTTTATAAAAATTGTAAAATTGAGATCTATTTAATGGTGAATTTTATTTAATTTTTAGAGTTTATTTTCTCTCTAGTTTAGTATTTATTTACTATTTTTCTTGATTCGCGTGGACATCGAAGTGTGTAGAGTGTTTGAGGGTGAAGAGTTGATTCAAGAGCAAGGTCCAGAGTAGGAACAATAGTTTTTCCAAGGCAAGTTGTGCTTTGATCATGTTGAACCCAGTTTTACAAATGCTATGTTGATTTAAATTATTGCATGATATTTTATGCTTAGAACTATTTTCAAATAATTTGGGATCTAGCTATTCTACCCAATTGGATTATTCCTACCTTATCATTTGTATGACATGATTATGTGTCACCCTCTGATGGTTCATTATTAGTTGATTGTTAACAGATGCCAATGAGGGTTGGTTAGATCGTGTGTAGTTTGCTTAATTAGCCATGTCACATTTAACTCATGTCTTTTGAAAGTTTGAATCAATCTTGACTAATGGAATATGAAACATGTTTATGATAGAGTGTATCATGTGTTGTCATATAATGATGTTGAGTTGTTGATGGTATGTGTTGCACGATAATCAACTAAGGTGGTAAATGATTTAGACTAGGGCATGTAGCAAGAGCTGTGAACTATGTTGGGCCTATGTGGCATTAGGTTGATGTGTTGATATGATTATATATGAGTGATTGTGAGATGGTTCTTTATGAATGAATTGTTTAAAGTCTTGCCTCAGTCAATTAAGGACTTAGTCTTGCAAATCTTTGAACTGGGACAAACGTGCAACCACATGTATGGAATGGGATAGACCTAACTAAGTTACCAAGTCTTAACATTGGATGCCATAGGAGGATAACCAAACTGAGAGTGCGGGTATTGGGGGTTTTGTGTGTGCTGTGCAATGGCCTCACATTTGTCCAATGGTAAGTCCCTCCTATTCTTCTGCTCTTAGTGAGAGAAGGAATAGTGATTTTAGGCTTAACAGAAGGGTTAGTGCTTTGATGGAGTCTCCGAAGGTTTTATCGTGGTCACTCAGCTGCACACCAAAGGAAGTGTGATAATAGTTTGGCATTGAGAGATGATCATGTCATGTGGATGAAGTGTATAACCTCTACAGAGTATAAATCTATTCGGATAGTTGTGTCCACGGTATTGGACAATGCTCGAGAATTATAATCAAGGGTTAGATTTTATGAAATAAAATGTAGGAAGGAAGACTTTGTGCCATTAGAAGTATTTGAAATTGTTTAGGGCTATGTGCTAGTTTACTCTTGAGAAATATGTGAAAGTTACTTATTATTATTATTTGTTTTATTGTCATTTCAATATATTTACTATATTCATTTGTAAACACTGCTTTACTACAAAATAACCATGTCAGTTATCTATTAGAATAAGCCTTTCACATAGCAAAATAACTTGTTGAGTGCTTTATATACCCACCCTTGCCACAACAAAAATCATCAGTTGAGGTGTAGTCTACACCATCTTTGGAGGAGTACCAAGAGGAGGTGAACGTCTAGGGTGCGAGCCTTATCAGTTGGCTATAGTGTACCAAGGGGTTTATTTATGTTTTCTATTCCACTGTAGTTTTACTATTCATAGTTTAGCCCTATGTGGCATAGTCATGTAAAGTCGACCATAAGGTCAGTTAACAAGTTATGCTTAATAATGAAGTCTTTTTATTATGTCTTTGCTGTATATAATTGTGATATTTATATATGCTACTATTGTGTGCACTAGAGTGATCCTAGACTAGTGTATTATATATAGAGAGTCCGAATTTACATATTCGAGTCCCAACACCCATGCACATTGTGCTCTTCTCTGTGGTGGCCTCTCAACCTTGGTCAATATTTGAATGTGCGCCCTGCCTGTTTGCAAATGGATCATTTCTTCACATGATGCCATGATTTTGATGCGTCCATGTCATTCTTGATATGTCTGGTTTGGCAGCGACCAATTCGCTTTAGCCTTTCAAGGTTGGGAACCCACCGTGTTTGCTCCCAGCTTAGATATTTGTTGAATGATCCAACCACATCAAAACCATAGAGTCCTCCACTCCAGGTTGCCATCACCGCCTCCTCCATGAAATATTCTAACAGGAATAGGCTAGGATCCTATTGAATTGTCGAGTAGGTAGCCACGTAACAGACAATGCTTTTTGCGTGTGCAGGAACAATCGTGCCTCCTATGGGTGCACTCGTGAACAAGTTTCTGATGGTTCATCCCATGGCCCCCTTTCTCCCTACACAAGACCTCAAAAACGAAGGTCCCTTGTGCCAACTTTCAATGCGCTATGCATCTTCCCTTTCTTGCTTTTTTTCTATGTGCATATTGATCATGTTAGAGTACTTCAGTTAATGATCATTCATGGAGACTAATGCCACAACATGACAATCAACAAAGCATTTTGTAAAACCACGTAGAACTCCCTCCACAATAGCTACTAGAGAAAGGGGTCTCAGACTCCGCATGACCTGGTTGTACACCTCGATTAGGTCTCCCTAAGCTCATGCTCAATCCAATATGAGAAGCATTTATGCACCTTCCATTCCTCCTGATCAATTGGGAGGGTTCATAGGTATGTTCTCTAGTTCAACGGGGAGCTCTTTCGTGCCAGTGGCGGGCTTCTTCATAGCTTCTCTTGAATGTTTTAATTGGAGTTCATCTAGCTTCTTTCATAGCACATCAAATTTTATCTACTAATTTTGGTCACACAACCTCTTGAAAAGCTTTGCGAGTTCCTTGTTCCTAAATTTCTTATAAAAGTTCACATACATGTGCTTCTTGCACTACCTACTCTGCAAATCAGGTCATGGATAGGGCTCATCTTGCGCTTATTATAGCTGCACAATCGCCTTCAATAACACGGGATGTCAACATGCACGAAACAAACTCGAGGCCGCTCATCAACAACACCAGCTTTCATGTTCTTCAGAAACTATAGCAAACTATTGATGTTCTCACTCTTCACAAATGCAAGTGTGATAGGAAGAACTTGGTTGTTGCCATCCACTCCAATGGTATTCAATATTAGGTCCTTACACTTCCCAATTAGAAATATGCCATCCACACAAAGCAATGGATGGCAATATCTGAACATGTTGATGCATACACCAAAAGCAAAGAATGATCACTTAAGTACCATCTTCCTGTGGAAGCGCTCGAGGCATGTTTGAAGATATCGATATATGTCCCAACATTCCTTTCTTGTATGGCTCGAAGCATACCGGGCAAGTTGTGGTATGAGTCTTCATATGTATTGAACCTTGCTTCAAGCGCCTTTTGCTTCACTACTGTAACATCCCAAATTTTGATTTTAAATTGTTTTTGTGCAATTTAATTTTTAGGAATTTTTTGGATTTTATTTACAATTCAAATATTATTTTGGATTTACCCTTCTTGCAAAAAGTATTTAAAATTAAATAAAGCTTAGGTGAACTTTTGCCAAATATATTTTATCTGAGGTATAAATGTATAAAAATATTTTTCCAAATTTTTCTAAATTTTCCAAGTATTTTTGCTAATTATTTGAGGCTACTATATTTATGTAATTATTTTAAGAAGAAAAAGGTTTGAAAAACCATATTTCGGTTTTGGGCTAAAACCCTAATCCGCGAGCCCGTTTCCCTACTCTTAGGCCTAGTGCACCATAGCTTGATTCGCTAGCCTAGCCTATACATCCTACTTCCCTGTCAAGCCACTGAATGGTGAGGTATCCCTGCTAGGTCTGAGCGAGACTCTGGGTGCGCCTGCTGTGTCCATTACAAAGACGCTTGTCCTGGTGGGGCAAGGCACAAATGCCAAGGCCTTTAAAAGGTGAGCACGGTGATCGCCATGACCCTGTGAACTTGAACCCTAGGTTGGTTAGCTAAGTTTCACCGCCGTTTGCCTGGATTTCAAGGATTTCTATAGTGTGCCACTTTGAAGAATAGCCATCGATTCATCATCTCCTATAGACCTCAAAGCTTGAGCTTTGTGCTTTCATTGCACATTATACTTGGTGTGAGCCTTGGTTCGGTTGCAAGATCAACAAAGAGCATCGCCGTTGTGAAGCCCAAATCGCCACTGCTTTGAAGCTTACTGCCATCGTTCAGGGTCACTAGAGCTCTATCAGATCTTGTCATGTGGTGTGCAATACTGAGATATTGCAGAATGTGCTCACCACCATCGCTGCCGGCCGATGTGGCATGACTCGGTGGTCACCACATGGTGTGTTGACATCATCGTGATTCATAATGTAAGCAGATCTAACATGTGGGGCCCACATGTCATCGTCTGTGGCTAATTTTCTTTTCAAAAATAATTTAGCTAGAACTTCAATTATTTAGAAAAACAATTCTAAAATTTCCAAAAAAATCTTTTCCTTTTCTTTTTCTCTATTTTCAATTTTTGAGAGCTTGTTCTCCTTCATATGAGCTCTGATTGAGGCGATTCAAATGAAGGAGCAAGATGGCGATCAGAGGGAGGGTGAATGATTCCAAATCTAAATTCCCCCCCACAACAATCCAAACATGCCCTCAAAGAAAAACACTCAAAGAAAGCCAATGAAATGAGCAATCTGTTCTGTATAGGCGGTGCTACCGTAAGAAGACCGGTAGCACCGGAGGCTGGTAGTACTACACAATGGGCGGTAGCACCGGGCTCAAGAACAGAGTCTGAAAATAACACAACTCAAAAGAAAATTTTGAGAAATCTTTTGATCGGCTGGGCACAAAACTCACGAAACTTGGTAGATGTACTCCTAAGGATGTCAAGAACTCATTCCAGCCTTCAATCGCAAGGATTGATGTTAAAGTTTTGACCTTTTTCATTTTGGAGGAAGAACACTGGAGCACAACTCAAGAACTTGATCTAAGACTTGCTCATGGGGTTTTGATGAGCGAGATGATCTTGGGTAGCCTCCCACATGTCACAGCAAGCTACAATACAAGTCAAAAACTCCACAAACACAATCTTGAAGAATGATTCACTCAAGATAACAAAACCGATTTCTTGCAAGAAGAATGCATGGATTGCCTAGATGATTGGGATATGATCTAAAAGAAGATTAATCCATCAATCAATATCCTCAGCACAAGAAGCAAAAGCATGTAGAAGGAGGGGAGGCAAATCCAAATTGCGTAAATGTAAATTACAAGAATGTAAGTGCGGAATTTAAGACATAATGCAAATGCATAAAGGAAATTAAGTATAAGAAAATGAGTTTTGTATTTATAGAAGGAATGTTTACAAAGCCTCACAACAAAGTGGGCAAAGCTCAAAATAGCATGAAAAACCTCAAAAACCTTCAAGAGGGGGAAGGCCACCCCTACTCCTCTATTTATACTACTCTTGGACACCTACCACCCTTGGATGAGTCTCTCAACCCTAGAGCATTCCATCAAGGGCTAGGATTGACCCACTCACATACCCATGCGAGGGCTAACCCAAAACCCAACACACAAATTGTGTTTTCTTCCACGGTTTTCAAAGCATACTAACTAGACCAGCTATCCTATCAACTAGACCGCTATCTGATGGCCCTTCTTGATCCACGTAGTATCTAGCTAGCATCTTTTCCTTTCCTTGTCTTTTAGGCTTGCTATGACTTCGTCTCCGATCATCTTCCAGCGATCCCCAACTGTCTAGACCTTCAGCGCACCTCGCCTAGTCCCAGTCATCCTTCGCCTCACCATGATCTAGCTTTGTGTCCTACAACCATCAAAAACAAGAAAAATACCCATCACATAGCAATGTCCAAAAATATATACAATTAAACTTCTAAAATCAAAATTTTAGAACATTCATGCTCATCAAGGCCGGTGCTACCACCCCCTGGCTGGTAGCACGACCTTTCAATTCTAAACCAGAACATCCCACTCTAGAATTTTCACACCGGACACTTGGGTCGGTGCTACTGCTCGGCTGATAGCACTGGACTGCCATAGCCAGTAGCACTGGCTTGCTAATCCCCTAAAAACACCCTCTCGGGATTTTCCACACCGCTCTGGGGTCCAGTGCTACCGCTCAGCAGGTAGCACCGGGAAAAATAGACAGAGCTTAAATTGCTTCAAATTGAAAATCCAATTCAAATCAAACTCAACCCAAGGCATACCAATATCAAATTTAGTCAAATACTCATCACCAACATGGGTAGACATCCACATAGTCCTTCATCAAATTTCTAAATTTTTCTATATTCAAGCTCTTTATTTTAGTGAATTTTATTTATATTTTTTTAGTTATTATGTCTTTATTTTGTATTTATTTTGGTAATTACTTTCATTTCATGTAGACGTTGAAGTGTCGGGAGTGTACGAGTGTGAAGATTTGACCCAAGCTCAAGGTCCAGATCAGAATTAAGAGTTGTTCCAAGGCAAGTTATGCTTTGATTATGTTGAACCTAGTTTTACAAATGCTATATTGTTTTAATCTATTGCATGTTATTTTATGCTTAAATATGTTTTCAATTAGTTTGGGAAATTAGCTATTCAACCTAATTGGATTATACATACCTTGCTATTTGTGATGTCATGATTGTTTATCACCTTAGGATGGATAATTATTAGTTGGTTGCTAATAAATGCCAACATGATTTGGTTAGTGTAGTTTGCTTAACCATGCCACATACAACTGAAATCTTTGGAAGTACAAATTCAATTTAACTAATGGAATATGAAACATGTTTATGAAAGGGGTGTGTCATGTGTTGTCACACAATGATATTGAGTTGTTGATAGCATGTGTTACACAATAATCAACTAGGTCATACACTTAACCTTGCAATCCATTGAACTGAGCTAATCATACAACCACATGTCTATTATAGGTCAGACCTAACTCTGTAAGTTAACAAGTCTTGATATAAGATTTCTCAAGGGATAACCAAATTGTATGTGTGGTTGGGGAGAGTGTATATGCAGTGGCCTCACATCTTGACTAGTGATTATTCCTAACCCAACGATGAGTCCCTCTTATTCTTCTACTCACTGTGAGGGAGGATAGTGAGGCCATGCTTATCGAGAGTATCTATGTTTGGACAGAGTTTTCAAAATTTTGTTATGATCTTATTAGTCGCACATCAATAGGTACAAGTAATGGCTGACATTATAAGATTAATTATATCTTGTGGGTAATGTGTATAACCTCTGCAAAGTATAAACTATTCGGATAGCCATAACCCCGGTTATTGACAATGCTTGGGAATTTTAGTCAAGAGTTAGATTTTATAAAACAAACTTTAAAAGGGAGGCTGTATCCTAATGGAAGTTATGGATTTGGAAGGTTGTGTGCTAGTTTACTTTGAGAAATTGTAATATTGCGAAACCTCGCTCCAATTTTGGGCCTTCTGTCGGGTGAGCTTTGGCCCGTCCGATTGGTAATCTCTGGGGTGGCTGGCCCATTTGGGAGTGTTAGGGTTAAGAGTTTTAGAGGTGGGAGGGGTTTTTCTGGCATTTCCCCTCCTCACCTACCTCTTCCACCTAACCTCATTTCTTTTTTCTTGTGTGGCTGAAAAATCTTGGTGGGCAGCATTTTTTTCCCCAGCCTGGCCGACTGCTCTCCTCTCCCTTTCACTGGTTATTCGCTCCAGGGTCTGGCATCTCCCCCAGCCGACTCCCCCCAGCGCCCCTGGTCTCCTCCTGCGCCCCTCCCCTGGCCTCCTCCTGGCGCCGCCCTTGGCCTCCTCCTGGCGCCGCCACTGGCTTCTTCCCTGCACCTCCTCCCCAGCAGTAGCCGAACCAGTAGCAGTAGCACCAGCAACAGCCGAACCCTCCCTTCCTCCTCCTCCTGGCTGTGCTGTCCCCTGGCTCGGTGCCCTTTCCTCTCCCCATTGGCGACGAGAAGAAGAAGATCACCGGCAGAGCAAAGAAGAAGAATGGCAGAGCAAGGGGCAACCAAAGAAACAATGGGCAGCAGAACCTCTTCACACCTCCCTTGGCCTTCTTCCCCATTCAAGAGAGAGACAAGGTATTGTTTTTGGGGGTTTAATTGCTTGCATGTATGGTGTTTGATCAAATGCCCAGCTAGGATCCTTGTTTTTGAGATGCAATTAGTTGAGGGATTTAGAGTCTAGAGTATTTTTGGAGTTTGCTGTTTAAGCCGAATTCTACCCGCTGTTAGGTCTGCCGTTTGAAAATTCTAGGTGCATTTCTCGGTTGGCCGTATATGGAGAAAAGCGTAGATATGGTTCTTCTCTTTAATTAAAGACTGAGTTCATCCATTTTCATTAATCCATGCGAAAGTTATGCTCATTTTGGTGTATGCTGTCCAGGACGAGTTATTTTGCGGCTGTCTGCTGTTCGTCGCAAAACTGAGATTAATCGATGCATTTTCCGGTCGGTTGGCTGTAGAAAAAGTTGTAGATAATCGAATTACCTTTCAATAGAGACTTAAATCACTAAGTTTCGTTCATCCGACTAAAAGTTATGATTGTTTTACCGAGTGCTGTCCCGGTTTGGCAGATTACTGTTTTTCAGGGTTTAGGAGTGGGTCGTAGGATCGAAGTCGTTATAAATCTTGTGTTTGTTTTGTTGGTATGTTTTGAGTAGAATGTATACTTGCAGGTGGTGGGACCCCAAGAGTGGCATCAACTTCTCGCCACACCGTTTCGAGAGGTTAAAGGCAAGTGCATTTCCTAGATCGTGGTTAAGATGGTTATTGGATTGTTTGCTTTTAACGTACGTAATTGCCGATGAATACGCAAATGATAAGTTTTGTTTGGATATAACCAGAAAATGGTTCATTTTATGAAAAAGCTTTTGATGATTAAAAGGTTGAGGGAGTGGGTGCAAGCGCATCCCTAGATTGTGGATAGGAAGTTATTTTGATGATTCGCACTAAGATTGAATTAATGCTAACGAAAACGCAAATGATATATATATATATATATATATATATATATATATATATATATATATGGTTATGAGTATATCTAAATAGCTCATAATATGAAAGTGCTTATGTCGATGGTATTGTGTGCAAAGCATCTATTCTAAGGTTAATAAGAAAGTGTGTTCGTTGCTTATTTTCTGTTTACGAAAGTGCTAATGTTGATGAAAATGATAAACCTTATTTAGGGGCAAATCATGGATATGGTTCATATGGTTAGGTCGCTAATGATGAATTATGTTCATTTGCATATCTGGGACTTGGTTCCTGTTGTGGTGATGAAAATGTTATTTGATAAAGTGAGTGTTTCTATTGCATCTTCTGCATTCATGATATGCATATGATAATCGGGCCAGGTCGATGAGAAAGTCATAACTAATCCGGTGAGGTCGGTGAGAAAGTTATGACTAATCCGGAGCGCCATTTGGAAGTCCTACCTCGTAGTCCCATCCACGAAGTTGGACGGGAGCGAGACAGTAAGAGTAGGCCCCGCCACGGGATGGTCGGGATTGAGAGGGTGCACACCGACGGGTGTGCACTCAGCTATACCGGTATAGGCTAAAAGGTTGCATTTGGAGCATGAAAGCATAAAAGCATACAAGCATTGCATTGCACTGTGTTGTGATTGATAACCGTTGATTGATGAGAATGGAAGTGACAGGTTGAGGATTGAGTCGTGGTCTCATCCAGGACTGATTACTGAGGCATGGGTAAGGTTTTGTTACGTTTTTGAGTTGGTGGTGGTAAGTGGAGTTAGTTACTGCTTCTGTTACCGGATGAGTTCAATTAAGTACTGGTTATGTTAAATGAGGAAGTAATTGTGTTCTTACGTTTTGGATTTATATGAATTCAAACTTTTTCTTTTATTTACGGATGTCAATTAGAGAAACTGTTACTTTATGTCTTGAAGTAGTTGTATTTTAGTCGAATTCCTTACTTTTCATACTTGTTGCACTTGCTGAGTCTTGGACTCACGCTTGTTTGTTTCTTGTCTTAGGTACGTTGAAGCTGGCTCATCTGGTTGGGAGTAGTATCACGTGCACGACTTCGGTCTCCAATAATTTATTTAACCAATTCATCAATTCTGGATGTAATTAATGGGGTTGTAATATGTTGCTCGTCGTGTTGGAGTTTGTTAATTTCTATTGGATGTATGATTGATTATCTAAGGACCTGCTAGAATGTTTCTTTCTATTTTGAGTGATTGATATATTATATAACTGCTATTATTCCTTTGTCTGCCGAGTGGATGTCCTCTGTTCTAAAGAGGTCATGCCGAAATTTTGTAAATTTCGGTGGCTTAGTTTTAAGCCGGTTTTAAGCGTTTAAAGGTTGATTTCAGTCTTTCCGTAGAGCTGTCATTAGTTATTAAGAGTTTTTGGTAGCATCCGTGGCGCGTTTGGCGTCGGGGTGTTACAGAAATACCTGAAACCTTATTATTATTGTTATTTATTTTATTATCATTTCAATCTAATTATTGTATTCAATTGAAAATGTTGTTTTATTGAAAATAACCACAAAAGCCATTCATTTGGAATAAGCATCGCACATAGTTATATTAGACTTCCATTCGATGCACAATCTGTTGAGTGCTTTATGTATTCACCTTTACCATAACAAAATTATCTATTGAAGAGGAGTCTTCACCTACTTTGTAGGAGTACTAGGAGGAGATGAGTATCAGTTGCCTATGGCATATTGATAGATTATTTACGAAGTTTCTGTTCTGCTGCTATTTTATTTATTGAAGTTTAAGCCCTTTGTGGCATAATTATGTAAAGTCAACTATAAGGTCAATTAGCATTCTTTTATTCAATAAATAGAGTCTTTTATTTTATTTTTGCTGTGTATGATTGTGTGATATTTTATCTATGCTGCACTGTGTGAAGGAGCGAGTTGGCCTAGAGGGGGGGTGAATTGGCAACTCTTCAAATTTTAATTTCGTTTACAGTTAACTATTCTATGCAAGTGAAAGACTTAATATCAGAATGTAACAGAAGTAAACAAGCACGGTAATAACAGCGAAAGCAAATCAAAATAAAACAACAGATAGAATGAGACAGCAATTTATCCCGTGGTTCGGAGCCCTTCTCCTACTCCACGTTGAAGCACTTCTCTCGAAGTATAACTTCTCCGACAGCTAGTCGCAGTAGCTTGGGAACACACTCGGGTAGCTCTTTCACCACTCCAGTGAGGTGAGCTCCAAACCTTTAACAACCAAAAGTGGCCTTCCACAATCTTCTTTGGATAGGTCACACTTTTCACTTCCTCCAAGCTGTCTAGGATCACCGGGATCCAAGAGTAATAAACTTGCACAAGTTTTGTCTCTTGGTTCACTTGCTAAAACTCACTGCTAGACACAAGCTTGGAGCTAAACACTTAGAAGAAATGAGGATTTTGAGTTTCAGAGTGAAGCACAGACTCCTTGTCGTGAGAGAGAGCTCTTTTGAATGCTAAAATGTCAAGGAGTTCATAAAGTTCTATGGTAGATGGCTTAGGAAATGCTTATATAGCTGAACAGGATGAAAATAGCCGTTGTACCTACCACAGTGACCGTTGTACATGTCAGAGTGTCAATTTTGAGCTAAAACACGTTTACAGCGGACTAAAATTTTTACCTTAGCGATACTAATCATGTGTATCACGGACCAAATTTACAAATTTATGGCATACTAAAATATTTGGTCCGTCATACATTGGTAAAATAGCAAGTTTTGGTCCGTCAGAAGAAATGAAGTCTTATGTGGATGTCGGACCAAAAATTTGGTCCGTCATAGATGGAATTTGTCAAGATCAGTAGCTAAGGACCAATTTTTGACATAAAAAGAGTTTAATCAAATAATTTGAAGTTGCCACGGACTAAACTTTAAATTTGTAACATTTGGTCCATCATGAATAAGAAGTTTTGTGAAATTGAATATGATTTTAATCATGAATTCAAGGAATAAATATCATGGTTTTGTCTATCAGAAGAGATAGTAATTTTTGAATTTATGCCGGACTAAATATTTTGATCCGTTATAGATAGACAATCTGAGAACAATTTGGTTTGACAAAGGTATGTGTATGGCGGACCAAAAATTTAGTCTGTCATAGATGTACAACTGAGAAAATTTTGATCGGCTGAGAGCACATGTTTGGCGGACCAAAAAGTTTGGTCCGTCATAGATGGACAAGATCAATTAGTTGAGATTTTTCGAAGAGATTTCACTGCGGACTTAGGAATATTGGAATATAGGATTTGGTCCGTCATAAGTGAATAGAATTTGATCAAAATTGGTCAAAAGAGAATTTTGATGTTGAACAATATTTGACTTTGGTTTGGGAGAAGAACTTTGGCTAGATTGTGACAGATTAAGACATAAACACTGAATTTCGGTCTGTCACATAGATTGGACTGGGTATATATAGGGATTTGATTCAAGGAACTGGAGAACTAAGAAT
Organism: Guadua angustifolia; assembly: GCA_036346375.1. Taxonomy (NCBI): domain Eukaryota; kingdom Viridiplantae; phylum Streptophyta; class Magnoliopsida; order Poales; family Poaceae; genus Guadua; species Guadua angustifolia. Next base: position 6,085,546 of record CM070511.1, on the reverse strand, counting down.
TTTAACTCCAAACAGTCTAGTTTTGTCTTAGCCTTATGAACCAAATTACCAACTTGTGCAAAGTCCCTCTTAGTAGTACAGCCAAAGCGAAAAATAATCCTAGCTATTTAACTTGAATCAACTCCCAAGTCATGAACTAGTAATCAAATATCTTAATCTTGTTTGTCCAACTAGCTTGATCCATGATTTCATCATATGTTTTTCATAGAGGGAGGAATTATTAACTAGGTCATCAACACCAAAACCATTTAATAAAACATGATAAAAATTGAGGGGGCCTAGATGCTATCAATCTCCCCCTTTTTGGTGATTGATGACAATATACCTTTTTAGTTAACAATATCGCAACTATTCTACAAAACAGAGTTATCTTGATAGAGCATAAACAGATATTTGAAGATGCATGTGCTCTCCCTCAATGAGTGCATGATCTAAACTTTCAATAGTTATGGTATTTTGGACTATATTAGATCCTTAAACATTTAATTTTCAGAATTCTTATAAATAGCATATTTCAGATTATTAAAAGTTGGAACATCTATTAAACTTAGCAATATACCAGAGCATAAATTTTTACTTAAATAGGGCAGCTGATTCAGTATCAGAGTAATGCTACGAATGGTATCAATACTTATATTATAAAAGAGGGTATCAGAGCACAACAGCTACACTTCAGATATCTCAAATATCCTTTTTGCTTTAAAGTAACAGAACAATAGAGAATAGTATCAGAGCAAAGTGAAATGAGTGACAGATATTAGCAATATCAGAGCACAAGAAATTTCATAGCACAAATCAAACAGAATTACTATCTCTTTAATATAAAGGTTCATCCTGTTCATCCTACAGTCAGACTAAAAACCTAGGAAGTTCTCCCCCTTTGGCATCAATTGCCAAAAAGGGTGCTATTTGCGCCTTGAAAAAGTTTTCTTGAGCTGACCAAGAACAGAACTTTTCCTTGAAGGTGACACAATCTTCACATCATCATCATCATCAGATTGTTCTGATTGTGCTTGAGCCGGTTGACTTGGTACTTGAGCCATTGCTTGATCATGCCAGCTCGGATAGTTGGGATCTCCAGGTTGAAGAACCAAGCTATGAAAATCATTTTGCAGCTTGTCCAGGGACTCATTTATGTTGTCTATTGATGCAGCAAGGCTAATCATTCCATCAAGGTGATGGTTGGCAAGATGTCCATACTCCTGAAAAGCATCCTCAATATATTCCCGGAAATCCTCTTGGTCTTTTCTGATCCACAATAGATTACTTGACTCTGATGTATGTGCAGCTTCAATCTGATTGATCAGATGCTTGTGATTTTTATCGAGTTTCTGATTCATATCATATAATCTATCTTTGAACAAATTCTGATTGGTGCCAAGTTGAGTAACCCAGTTCCTCAAGTCCCACTAGTTTTGTCTAAGGTGATCAAATCTGGCAAAGGCTTCATTTCTGAAATTGGCTTGCTCTTCATACTGTTTTCTCAACTGTTCTTGAACTTGCTCATTATGCTATTGAAGAGTCCTCATCTGTTCTTCATGCCTTTGAGATGCCAACCTTTGATCATCAAGATATGTAGCTTGGAAGCCCCTCTGATCAGCATAGTACTGTTGCTCAAAAGATGTGAACCATGAAGGTTGAGAACCAACAGTATTTTCTGGAACTTGAGATGGCTCTTGCTGCATTTGCTCATGATGCAAGTGGGAATGTGCAGATTGATGCTGATAGTCAAACAGATTTTCCCATCTAGGGAAAGTGTTTCTGTGATCATGCTCTGGATGTGATTCAAATGCTTGAGGCATTCCAGACCCACCAGCCTCATAATCATGGGCACCAGGGCCAAAGCTCTGATCTTGCACGAACCTTGCTGCTGCTGCTAATTCTTGAAGACGATGAATTTGTTGCTCTTCATTTATAGACTGAGCAACTGAGCTTGACATAATGTCAGTTGCAGCATCATCCACAAAAACTTGTCCTTGGTCATACCATGAGCTGCGTTCAACTAATTCAGTAGGTTCTGGAGAGTGGACTAGAATTTGAACAGTAGGCCTTGGAGAGTGACCATGACTTAGAGTTTTACCCTTATGTCCACTCTGAGCACTAGGCTCTTTTCCAGATTTTCCCTTGCTAACACTTTGAGCACTAGGCTCTTTTCCACTTCCAGTTTTAGCTTTGCTTACATTTTGAGCACTAGGCTCTTTGCTTTTCACAGATTGATTTCTACTTCCACTGAGGTGACTAGCTACCCAGAGCTTGAGAATGAGTATGACTTGCATGCCTTGAAGCTTCTGAGTTTCCATGAGAGTGATAGCTTCCATAGTATTGGTGATTGTCATTATAACTGCCATATGAATGATAATGGTCACTTTCACTGTAATAAGACAGAGTGTGACTGTTATTGTCAAATTTGTTTTCAGGCTCAATCTCTGACTCTTCATCATCTGTAGATTCATACTCAGGGATAATTTCTTTACTGGCTTCATTCACTTCTTCGTCTTGATCATGATGAACAGGTTCTTCCTCTTCTATAAATTGATTTCCTTGCAGCCTTTGAAGAAAACCAGTGACCCTCAAATTCTGTCCAATTAACTTGTGCATATTATACTTCTTTGGGAAACAATTAAATTTTCTAGTCAGGTCTTCTTGAGAAATGATCCCTTGAGCCAATAGAACTTGAGTAACTTGTTGGGCAAAAGGCAATGGACTGCTCAATTTTCTATACATAGCTTCTTCCATTTCCCCAAAGATGTAATCTATTAAGTTTATGGGTTGCCTAGACAGAATCAAATGCAATAACCAAGCCAGGGTTGGAGTCACACCTTCTTTTTATTCTGACTTTGGGAATATGGTGTGTCTCAATACTAGCAACAATACCTTAGCTTCTTCAGAGAGGCAGAAACTCATTGCTTAAAGTCAAGACTGGTGACATCCTTATATATATGAGCAGTTATTTGAAGATCAGGCATATCTCCCACCAATCTCCATCTCTGATTTGGGAACATCTTTTCATATAACCTTGTTCTGTTCACTAATGGACTTGAGGCTCCAATAGCAGACTCAAACTGTGCAGCTAGCTTTCACTTTCTTATCCTTCCATTGATAGTGAATATAATATACCTTCTTTGTTTGTCTACTAACAATGATGCATAGAACTCTAGGGTTCTAGAAACACTCCAAGAAATGGTCTTGTTTGACATTAAGCTAGTCAATCCGGGGGTGGAATTTATGCACTCAAATAACCTATTTGAACCGATTATAGAGTTTACTTGTGTCCAATCCACATATTGATGGTTAGACAAAGCAGGGATTGATTTTCCTTTTCCATCCACTCTATTTAGATAAACATTATAAATGTTCTTATGGAGCAATGAAATGAAATTCTCACCAAGAGCTTGTCTTGTAGCAGGAAACCAAGCCTTTTCACTAACCAGTCTCACAGCTCTTAACTTCTTTCCACTTAGGGCAGACAATTCCTTGTTACTCAAAATGTCAACTTCAGTAATTAACTCTGTATTTTCTGAAGAAGATTCACTGCTTGGTTCATAAATACTGTCTTCAGATGATGATTCTGATCCTACTACTTCTTTATTCATTCCCTTTCCTGGGTGAGATGTGACTAATTTCCTATTCTTTCTTTCTGTATTGTGCACATCTTGAATCACAACAGGACCTTGAGGTTGTCTAGGTAGTGAAATTGCAGGGGATGAATCTGTTGTTTTCTGCTTCTTGCCTTTTACTTTGTCAACAATCTTTCTAATTAAACCTCTTTTGTCTGGGTTCTTTGACCTCATCTTGACACTAGACTTATCAGTTCAGTTATTGTTCAAATCAATTCAAGGCAGAACCTTTTCACAAGTGCACTGACCAGACCTAAGCAAAAGTAAAAGCTATAATCTAAGACTTAGGTCTAGGGTTTTGGCGAAACGAAAGAGAGGATCCGGAGTAAACTTACTACACTGAGAAGACGAACTTGCGCAAAGAAGCCAGATGAGCACCCTTGCCAAGATCCAAGTGAGGACTTGCTTCGATGAAGAGAGCAATTTCTGGCTTAGAGAGAATGTGCGCAAGCAAGAGAGAAGCAATGGGGAAATTTTCTTTTGCCAAAAGGAGGTTATCTGCAATGAATGAGGGATAAAAAATGATATTTGGGAACCTAGGTAACAGGCGTCATTAAAACATGGTAGTTGAGAAAAAACAGGCGCCCAGTAAAAGATGGTGGTGAAAGTGGTGGGACCCTCTTTGTTTTCTGTAAAAACCGTATGGGCTATCACATAGGGTCCCGAAGTCAAGGACAGGTTTAGCAATAGATAAATCTTACAGCAATAGGCAAGATTTTGAATATATTTTTGAAACTGAGGTGATAAGAAAAAAGTTTTATAAAAAGATCAAATCCATTTGAACTTAGGTAAGAAAAGAGCTTAGAAACATTTCCTCATATGTTAGACTATTTTAATGAAGGAAGTAGATTCTACCTTTTGCGCCGGACCAAACGACTTGAAAATTTTATCCAGCCACGGACTAATTATTTTGGTCCGTGACAAAGGGGTTTTGTTCCGAAAGAACTTGAAACCGAGACTTCCCATATATGACGGACTAAATATTTTGGTCCGTCATGCATAGACTTTTTGAGTAACACTGGTCCGTCACAAATAGGCATTTGGTAGTACATACTAACTGATTTTAGTCCGCCATAAGAGTAAGTTTCTGAAGATTAAAATTAATGGACATAACTAAGATATGGAATCAACATAACAAAAGAAACCCAAATTTGGAAGAATTACAATTTTAGGAAATGTTTGAGTTCAGTTTTCATATGAGCATTAGTATTTGCTACTTAAGCTCAGATGAAAGACTCAAGTGCTGAATAGATGTGATTAGTTGAGTTTTGCCACTAAGTTTTGAAAAGACATAGTTTTGACTTAGTTACTATGATTTAGATTAGATACGAGAGCAGCATAGAAAGATAAGGTTCAAGACGTGCCACAGGAGCATATGTCTCTCCATAATCCAGTCCTTCCACTTGAGTGAAGCCTTGAGCTACTAGTCTAGCTTTATTTCTTATTACCACGCCATTTTCATCTTGTTTGTTTCGGAACACCCATTTTGTACCAATAACATTGTAATCCTTTGGGCGTTCTACCAAACTCCAGACTCTGTTTCTTTCAAAATTGTTGAGCTCTTCCTCCATAGCTATTATCCAATCAACATCTTCTAGAGCTTCTTCTACTGTTTTAGGTTCACCACAAGAAACAAACGAGTAATGTTCACAAAAAGTAGCTTGTCTAGAACGAGTTTGAACACCCTTACTGATTTCACCGATGATTAGGTCAGAGGGCTGATCCTTAACAATAGTATGATGACTTTTGATGATGACTGGTCGATCTTGATCCTTTTCTTCCTCTTCTTCTTGAGTTCCAGCATGTGGTACCATTGACTGAGTAGGTGGTTCATCTTTGTCTTCCTTAGGCTTTATATCACCAATTTCCATTTTTCTCATTGCTTGTACAAGCCCATCATTACCTACATCATCTAAATTCTCATGCTCACCTTGTGAGCCATTAGATTCATCAAATTTGACATCATAAGTCTCTTCTACTAAGCCAGTTGAATTATTGAACACTCTATAAGCTTTGGACTTAGAAGAATAACCTAACATGATGCCAGTATCACATCTAGTCTGAAATTTACCCAAATGAGTTCTCTTTTTATAGATGTATACTTTGCAACCAAAACATGAAAGTATGATATATTTGGTTTTCTGCCAACTAATAATTCATAAGGAGTTTTCTTAAGCAATCTATGAAGATATAGTCGATTAACAGCATGGCAAGCAGTATTAATAGCTTCAGCCCAGAAAGCATCTGAAGTATCATATTCATCTAACATTGACCTAGCCATTTCAATTAAGGTTCTATTCTTTCTCTCAACTACACTATTTTGTTGAGGAGTATAAGTTGCTGAGAGTTCATGCTTAATTCCAAGTTCATCACAATATTCAATTATATTAGTATTTACAAACTCAGACCCATTGTCACTTCTTATTTTCTTGATGGGACAATCAAATTCATTTTGGACCCTTTTTGCAAAGGTTTTGAAAATTTTTCCAACTTCACTTTTATTAGGCAAAAAGAATACCTAAGCGAATCTGAAGAAATCATCAACAATAACTAAACAGTATGAGTTACCACCAATGCTAGCATAAGAAGTAGGGCCAAAAATATCCATATGCAACAGCTCAAGTGGTCTAGTGGTGGACATGATACTTTTGGTAGGATGAGAATTGGCTACTTGCTTGCCTGCTTGACAAGCACTATACAACCTATTCTTTTCAAATTTAACATCTTTCAAACCCACCACTAGCTCATTTTTGAAAAGCTTTTTGAGATTAGACATACCTACATACCCAAGACGTCTGTGCCAAAGCCATCCAAGAGAAACTTTAGCTAACAGGCAGGTCGAGATACATGAGGAGTTAGATTTGAAATCTACTAAGTATATATTTTGAAATCTAAACCCTTTAAAAATAAGATTTTCATTTTTATCAAACACTGTTACCCCATCAGTTGAGAAGTTACAATGGAATCCAAGATCACACAGTTGAGCCACAGATAGTAGATTGAAATTCAAAGAATCAACAAAAAGGACATTATCAATTGAGTGATTAGTTGATATAGCAATCTTACCAAGACCTTTTACCTTTCTTTTGCTATTATCTCCAAAAGTGATCTTATGACTTGGATCACTCTCTCCTTCAATTGAGGTGAACATTATTGAGGTCCCGGTCATATGTTGGGTGCATCCACTGTCAATCACTCAATGCCGGCCTCCACTCTTATAGTTTACCTGCAAGTTCATTTCTTGATTTTAGGTACCCAAATGCTTTTGGGTCATTTGATGTTAGTTTCAATAATCTTGGGTCCAAAAGGATTTAGCAGCATAGACTTAGGCACCCAAACAGCCTTAAGTTTCTTATCAAGATTTGAAGGACCTACATATTTTACATTCATTTTGCCCCTAAAATTCTTGAACAACATATAATGAGCATCTACCATACAACTCCTATTTACTTTAGCATGAGAAGCATTTGCAAGAAAACAATTTCTAGATTCATGATTTGATTTATGACAGTAATAGCATTGAGTGCTCTTCTTGACAAAAAACTGTTTGGATTTGAACAATCCATTTTGCTTAGGCAAATTGCTAGGTTTGTATCCTAAGCCCTTTTTTTGCCTAAGTTGGATATCTGTTCAACAAGAATTTTGTCAAGAGTTGCACTACCCAGAAAGCATTTTTCAAGACCTTTATCAAATCTGGCTATCTTGACTTTTAGTTCTTCATTTTCGGTCTTAAGTTCTTTAGCACAAGAAGCATGCATGCAGTTTTCATCACAAGTATTAAAAGAACCAGAGACCATAGTTTCATCTTTCAGTAAATCACATGAAATTGATGCATCACACAAAGAAACATGATCGGACTTGTTAGCTAACATTTTATTTTCAATTTCTAGCTCACAATGTCTATTTTGCAAATCTTCATAATTCTTAACAAGTAGAGCATGACTTGAGACTAAATCCTTATAAGTTTGCATAGATTTTTCATGTTCAAGATTAAGCTTGGCAAACTTGTCTTTTAACAATTCTTGGTCATTAGTCAGGTTAGCAATGGTCCTTTTAAGATATTTAGTTGAAGTTGCCTTAGCATGCAAAGCATTGTTTAACTCTTCAACTATTTCTACTAGTTCATCATATGAAGGTGAGTCACTGATCTTTTCCTCATCAACTTTTGCCATTAGATATAGAGGAAATGAAGGTGGTGGTGGAGTTGACTCATCTAGAGCGAGCCTAGCTAGCCCTTTTGACCTTGAGTCTTCATCATCAGAGGATGAATCTCCACTAGTGCTATCCTCATCAGTGACCCATTCTCCTATATGAGCTTCTCCTTTTCCATTCTTTAAGAATTTCTTTGAGAAGCTTTTCTTATAGTACTTCTTCTTGGATTTGTCGTGAGTCTTCTCATCATCCTCGTTATCTTTAGCCTTGTACTTATTCTTCTTCTTGCTTTTGTTAGGGCACCGAGCAGCTATATGTCCCTTTTCATTACATTCAAAGCAAATAACATTAGCAAAATGATTTTTCTTTGAGTAAGAGTTTGACCTTCCTTTATCCTTGAAGTTTACTCTTCTCATAATTTTGTTAGCTTTTCTCATCAGTAGAGCTAATTTCTTCACATCCTCATCCTCGGCATCACTTGACTCATCATCACTCTCATCTGATGAGTTTTGTATAATTTCCTTTGCTTTGAGGGCAATTGAATTCTTCTTCGGAGCATCTTCTTCGGTCAAAGTAAGCTCATGAGCTGATATTCTACCTAGAAGTTCCGTTGGAGTAAGCCTCCTGAGATCACCACTGTTTGACAAGTAGGTGATCAGACTGTGATATGCTCGAGGAAGTACTCTTATCATTTTCCTGCAAACCTCAACATCAGAAATTTTAGTTCCTAGGCCTTTAAGTTCATTGACAATAGGATTAAGCCTAGTGAACATATCATTAGCATTTTCTTGAGGAAGCATTTTGAATTGATCAAATTTCTCTCGGACAACATAATATTTTTCTTCTTTTACATCAGAAGTTCCTTCATGAATTTCTTGCAAAGTTGTCCAAATATCATATGTAGAAGTAAGGTTACTTACTCTATCAAAAACTTCTAAACTAAAACAAGAAAATATAGCATTTCTAGCTTGGGCATCATACTGCATATTTTGAATCTCACTAGGAGTGGGTTCATCATACACAGTTTGCCCTTCGGGCATGACACGTGGAGGCAAAGGCTTCTCTGTAACCCTCCAAACATCATAGCCTACAGCTTCTAAATAACATCTCATTCTAATTTTCCAATAAGCATAATTAGTACCATCAAAAACAGGTACTCTTCCTATACTAACAGTTGCAGATCCAATTCTCTCGGTCATTTTACCAAAGCTAGTTAGGCTAAATTAAGGTATACCCGCTCTGATACCACTTGAAGGAATGAGTTGGCCTAGAGGGGAGGTGAATAGGCAACTCTTCAAATTTTAATTTCGTTTACAGTTAACTATTCTATGCAAGTGAAAGACTTAATATCAGAATGTAACAGAAGTAAACAAGCACGGTAATAACAGCGAAAGCAAATCAAAATAAAACAACAAATAGAATGAGACAGTAATTTATCCCGTAGTTCGGAGCCCTTCTCCTACTCCACGTTGAAGCACCTCTCTCGAAGAATAGCTTCTCCCATAGCTAGTCGCAGTAGCTTGGGAACACACTCGGGTAGCTCTTTCACTACTCTAGTGAGGTGAGCTCCAAACCTTTCACAACCAAAGTGGCCTTCCACAATCTTCTTTGGACAGGTCGTACTTTTCACTTCCTCCAAGCTGTCTAGGATCACCGGGATCCAAGAGCAATAAACTTGCACAAGTTTTGTCTCTTGGTTCACTTGCTAAAACTCACTGCTAGACACAAGCTTGGAGCTAAACACTTAGAAGAAATGAGGATTTTGAGTTTCAGAGTGAAGCACAGACTCCTTGTCATGAGAGAGAGCTGTTTTGAATGCTAAAATGCCAAGGAGTTCATAAAGTTCTATGGTAGATGACTCAGAAAATGCTTATATAGCCGAACAGGATGAAAATAGCCGTTGTACCTACCATACTAACCGTTGCACGTGTCAGAGTGTCAATTTCGAGCTAAAACACGTTTACAGCGGACTAAAATTTTTACCTTAGCGATACTGATCATGTGTATCGCGGACCAAATTTACAAATTTATGGCGGACCAAAATATTTGGTCCGTCATACATTGGCAAAATAGCAAGTTTTGGTCCGTCAGAAGAAATGAAGTCTTATGTGGATGGCGGACCAAAAATTTGGTCCGTCATAGATGGAATTTGTCAAGATCAGTAGCTAAGGACCAATTTTTGACATAAAAAGAGTTTAATCAAATAATTTGAAGTTGCCACGGACTAAACTTTAAATTTGTAACATTTGGTCCATCATGAATAAGAAGTTTTGTGAAATTGAATATGATTTTAATCATGAATTCAAGGAATAAATATCAAGGTTTTGTCTATCAGAAGAGATGGTAATTTTTGAATTTGTGCCGGACCAAATATTTTGGTCTGTCATAGATAGACAATCTGAGAACAATTTGGTTTGACAAAGGTATGTGTATGGTGGACCAAAAATTTGGTCCGTCATAGATGTACAACTGAGAAAATTTTGATCGGCTGAGAGCACATGTATGGCGGACCAAAAAGTTTAGTCCGTCATAGATGGACAAGATCAGTTAGTTGAGATTTTTCGAAGCGATTTCACTACGGACTTAGGAATATTGGAATATAGGATTTGGTCCGTCATAAGTGAATAGAATTTGATTAAAATTGGTCAAAAGAGAATTTTTGATGTTGAACAATATGTGACTTTGGTTTGGGAGAAGAACTTTGGCTAGATTGTGACAGATTAAGACATAAACACTGAATTACGGTCTGTCACATAGATTGGACTTGGTATATATAGGGATTTGATTTAAGGAATTGAAGAACTAAGAATTTTAACTCCAAACAGTCTAGTTTTGTCTTAGCCTTATGAACCAAATTACCAACTTGTGCAAAGTCCCTCTTAGTAGTACAGCCAAAGCGAAAAATAATCCTAACTATTTGACTTGAATCAACTCCCAAGTCATGAACTAGTAATCAAATACCTTAATCTTATTTGTCCAACTAGCTTCATCCATGATTTCAGCATATGTTCTTCATAGAGGGAGGAATTATTAACTAGGTCATCAACACCAAAACCATTTAATAAAACATGATAAAAATTGAGGAGGCCTAGATGCTATCACTGTGTGCACTAGCGTGATCCTGAACTATTGCAGTATACATAGAGGATCCGGATTTACATATTCGAATACTCACATCCATCCAGGCCTTTACATTGCTTATTATATACTGAAACCTCTAATTTATTTCAAGTGTAATGAAATGTGGCTCCAAATCCAGGTTGTTCACAATCTCTCCATACATTGCATTTGCAACAAAGCCTAAAGACGTAATTTCTATGGGATTGCATGGACTCCATCATTAAGCATGTGTGCGGAACAACTATTAAGCATTTCCAAAGGGTGTCTCACTTAGGCTAGTGTGTATGGGACATGCCATGGGCAACCCTCTATTTCGTATTTCATATCATACACTCATTGCACTAACTTTACTACCTTAAATGTCCTCCATAATGAAAATGCCCATGATTTGATAGCTTTCTAGACCTCCCTCTTACTTTTGTACATCTCTCCTTGTTGCACCTCGTTCCATTGATAATCCCATACAACACTTTCACCCTCATTGACTACTAGCTTGTTGAACTGGTATACATTTCACTCCATAGGAATATTCTCCTCACATCCAACTTGCCCTTCATTCCAACCTTCATTGTCAGGTAAAGCCTTGTAGTTGTGGTCCTTGTCCTGTTTTCATCCCACCAAGGGTTCGATCTATTCCCCTTCTTTTATAATGCCCATAGATTCCTACACCTTCGGCATGGCAAGATCTATAGCATCCACTTTGACTGAGTCATCACCGCCTCCCACATCTTAGCTCGACTCCCCAACTTTTTTAACTTCATCACGAATGTCCTCCTTGTACATCACATTGTAACATCCCAATTTTTGGCTTTATTTGAATTTAATATGCAATTTATGAATTCATAATTTATTGGAATTTTTTGGATTTTATTTAAATTTATTAAAAATTGTTAAATATGGCTTTTTGTTAAAACTAATTAAATAATGGGAAAGTCAAAATAAAGTTTTATCAAAAATGTTTTATTTGAGTTCCAAATGTTTCAAAATATTTTTGAAATTTTTTTGGTATTTTTATTGCCTTAAACAAATCAATTTAATTATCAGAATTATTTTAATTTAGGAAATCCTAGAAAATCTTTTAACAGTATTGGGCTGGTATTTCGTTGGTGGCCCAATACTATGCAGCCCAATCTGGCCTATTAAGTCCACTTCTAGAAACCCTAAGATCAAGCGTCGTTCAAGTTAGATCGGATAGCTAGAGGCTACCGTGAAACCCTAATGTCTAGCTACCTTTTAATTCAGTAGGTGGAATCTGCTATGATTTCACCGCATCTAGAGGGCAGGGAGCCGTCGGATCATTGCGTGTGGATGGTTGTGGCAAGTTCTTCTCTGAGACAACACCGGAGTCTATTTCCATGTCGCTGCTATTTTTGTTTTCATCTTGAAGTCCATGTTTAGCATGATATCCGGGGCTATAAAAGGAACGAGAGGTTGCTTGAGAATCACTATTGCAAGCCCCAGCTTTTGCCCTAGGAACCCTTGCCCGAGGAGCCCTTGTTTAGCCATGAAAGCTCGCCGGAGAGGAGTTTGCGCCATGGGTATTTCTTGTGATTTCCGTCATCGTTATCACCCTTTCGCAGTCACCAAGGTTGTAGCCAAGATCACCACGTCGAACTACTTCAGATCCACAAGTCCATGTTGTTATTTCATCCCTAGAATGCCATAAGCTTGTTGTCTTCTTTGCCTCCATCAATGGTGCCATCGTCAGGTTCAACGGCTAACACTATCGTCATCCAATTCTTCATGAATAATCTGGATCATGCCCCGCGTCTCCCTCGCGTTGTTTCACATGTTGTCATCACTGAACCATCGGATTCGTCACGATCGGTCAAGATTGCACCAGACATCAGACACCAAGGTAACGATGTGGATGAGCTGACGTCGTGCATGTGACGTCAGCGATGACATCGTGCGCGGGGACCGAGGTGCCATGCTTTGGGTCCACAATGAACCAGCATCGCACCGTGGACTGGGTCCATGCACTGTGGACAGGTGTTGGGTTGCGATTGGTTGGCTCATTTGCTAACATCATATAAAAATTTTCCAATATAGATTTAATTTAGATAATTAATTATTTACTATTTTCTAATTTTCTCTTTTACTTGAAATTTTTGAGAGCCCATTCTCCCTCATACGAGCTCCATTTTAGGCAATTCAAATTTCTAAAAATTTATAAAATTTAGATCTATTTAATAGAGAATTTTATTTGATTGTTATAGTTTGTTTGCTCTCTGTTTTGGTACTTATTTTGCATTATTTCTCGTTACGCGTAAACGTCGAAGTGCTCGAAGCATCCGAGGAGGATTCGTTAACTCAAGACCAAGTTCCAAAGCAGGAATAAGAGCCTTTCCAAGATAAGTTATACTTTGATCATGTTGAACCCAGTTTATAAAATTGCTATGTTGTTTTATTTTATGCATGATATTTTATGTGTATAACAGTTTCAAATTAAATTAGGATCTAGCTAATCTGTTCAATCGAACTATACCCTTACCTTGTCATTTGTAGCCATGAATAATTGTGACCCTAAATTGGTTCATTATTAGTTGGTTAATAATAATCATCAACATGGGTTGGCTAGTCCATGTTAGTATTCTTAGCCATACCACGTATATGATATGTCTTTGGAACACCAAAAGTTAATCTTGACTAATGGAATATGGAATATGATTATGAATTAGTGTCAGGTGTTTTCACACAATGATGTTGAGTTGTAGTAACAAGAGATGTCACGCAATGATGTTGACTTGTTGATAGTACGTGGTGCTTGGTAATCAATTGAGGTGGTAATCATTTAGATTGGGGCAAGTGGCAATGGATATTGTGTCAAGGTGGGCTGGAAAGGCAGAGGGTATGTGGAAGTCTTGCCTCAGTCTCATCTTGAGGACTTAACCTTGTAAGCCTTTAACCTGAGTCAAATGTGTAACCACATGTCTGGAATGGAACAGACCTAACTAATTAATTTGTAATATCTTAGCTTTGATACTACCAGTAGTGGTGTGAGATTCACCCATTTATGAGCTCACATGCAACAAGAGGGGGCCCTAAGTGTAGTAACCAGTCCCTTTAGTATCAAAACCTTAGCGAGTAGTACTGGGTTAAACAGAGCATTGTAAAGGCTTTGTCATGACCTCCTGGTTGATCGACAAAGGAAGCGTGAAACTAGAGGCTAAAAGAGAGGATCATGTCATGTGGGTAAAACGCATAACCTCTGCAGAGTGTAAAATCTATTCGAATAGCCATGCTCACGGTATTAAGCAATGTTCGGGAATTACAGTTAAGACTTAGATTTTATGAAATGAAAAATTGGTTGGGATGGCAGGATGCCATTGGAAAGTTGGAAACTTAATTTAAGGCTAGATGCCATGTTTACTTGGGAAATGCTAAAATTACTTATAATGTCATTTATTTTACTATCTTTTCAATCTACTTATTGTATTCATTTACAAATACTGTTTTACTACAAAATAGCCATGTTAACCATTCCATTGGAAAAAGCCCTGCATAGAGTTATGATATAATTGCATTCTGTCCACAACTTGTTGAGTGCTTTTAAGTACCCATCCTTGCTAATAACAACATCACCAGTTGAGGTGTAATACTGCTAGTTTTGGCCAAGGTTTTGGCCGGTGGTGTTTTCGTCTTCTTACTTTGCGGATTTATTCCGAAGGGAGATAAGATGTGATGTCGGGCAATTTAAGTTACTCTCAAAGGATTTTCTTTTCGTCGTGTATTTGAAATTCAAATCTTTGGAGAGCGTGGGTTTGTGGTTTCTAGAATTCTGTGTAACTTTTATTCTTTTACCCTCTCCACCTACTTTTGTACCGACCTCTCCCTTTATTTTGTGTGGTCACAATCCTCAAGGGGATATTTTTGTTTTCGTCTCCTGCTCGCGTGGTCGGCTCCGCCTAAACCCCGCCGACTCACCGCCTCCTCCCGGTGGCACCGCCTGCTTTCGCTCGGCGTGGTCTTCCCTCCCCGCCGGCGTGGTCTTCCCTCCCGCCGGGCGTGGTCTTCTCTTCCCTAGCTCGGCGCCACACTGACTCCCTCTGGTCGGCGCCAAGAAGAAGAACGACAAAGATCTGCAATGGTGGCGTGATCCCGGCACACACCTGTAAGGGGAGGTCGGCCAGGATGTCTTCAGCACTGAGGCTTCAAGGAGGCGGCGGCAACACAGCAGATTGGGGCGTCTGCCAGAGAATGAAGTGAGCAATGGATCGCAAAGAACCCCTCCTCCACCGGCTCCCTCACCTCCCTCCTTCCTCCATGGATGAGCTTTGAGGTAGTCTAGCTTGGGTGTTTTCTATGCATGCTAGGTGTTCGATAAAATGTCTAGCTAAGTTCTCATGAGAATGAAATGATTTTTCATGCTTGAGTTTAATTTGTTTGATCTTATAAATCATAAGGTCATCTGTTGATTGAGCAACGATCTTGGTTATATTGGGAAAAGGTTGTCGCCCTAGGCTTACTTTTCATCCGGTGCTTGGATACATAGAATTTGTTGGTAATTAAGTCTTCATCATAGGTCTATTTGAAGTTTTGTATGCAGGATTTCTTCGTATCTGATATGTTCTTGCCACATTATAGGATTGGCAAATTATATAATCATGTGAAATTTCCTTGATTTTGGAAGGCATCATAATTGTGTAATTGTAGGCAATTCTTTTGATGCAGATATAATTCTGGCAGCATCTCAATGTGTTTTCCCCTGTGTATTTCATGTCTTTTTAATCCCTTGTGAATGTTGTATTTACTTTTCTGGAGGCATTGTATTGGGAGCATAGTCTGCTTATTATCATTCGGGATTGCGAGAATAGAAGATTGCAACATGTGGTTTTGATTCTTCTTTGAATCCTTGTCGCAACTCGCATAATCCACAATGATACACTTTTGGTATTGTTTGTGGTGGCATTTATACCATAGTATAAAGATGAAATCATTTTTTTTTTGCTTTGGTCCTTTCTTTTGGAGAACTGAAAGTCAAGAATAGGTGGTGGATTAATGAACTAATTTTAGTAAATAGTCTGCCCGCTCTTGTCTTTTCTTTCTGATAACCTGTTGAAGTTCTGATCCTACTTGTATATATATATATATATATATATATATATAAGTAGCTTATGTGAAATCATCAGTTTTGATTACTTGGGATTAGCTAGCCTTCAAAGCGGCATTTCTATGGCAAACTAATACATTGTAGTTTTGTAAACTATAACCCTGATTGTTGCATGCCTAATAATGCATGGCAATTGCTTCATGAAGCAAACCTTCAATCCTGACCCTTCGTTTCAGGATTCGCGTAGTATTCTTGCATCCCTACTGTTTCTTACAGATTTTTTTTCCAATATAGAAGGATGCCAAGCGCAAGTTGGTTTTATCGGAAAATGATATATGGTAGTTTGATTGTTTATTTCCAGGGAAGGTTCTGTCGGGAGTGGCCTCAACCGTGTGCCGCTCCATCCTCCGTCGGTAAAGGCAAGTGCATCTCTTAGAGCGTTAGTAGGGTGTTAAATGCTTTGCTTGCGATAAAAGTATGAAAATTCTAATGATTTGGTTATGTTTAATGGCATACCTAGAAGTTGTTCTTAGCATGGTAATGGGGATGGATGAATGTTAGCAATGGGAAGGTAAGTTATTCAATTTCTATTATTGCAACGCCTTATGAATTGTATAAATGAGTATGGTTATGTTGATGCAAAGGATAAAGTGATTAAATGATAATGTGGGTGTTATATTCATGTTTGTGTTGTGCTTATACACATGACTTTATTTACTTTCGAATGAATTACATCGGGAAATAGCAAGTTAATTGGTACTTCCATATTGGTTATGGCTATGTGTGGTGAAAATGAATGAGGATGAGATGCATTCACATCAATTGCATAATTGCATTCATAATGGACGAGGCGTCCCATGTTGATGCGCCTCGGTGCTCACCCGTAGTGAGCACACAAGTCCTACTCGTAGTCACATTCATCGAGGTGAATGGGAGCGAGTCAAGAAGAGTAGGCCCCGCCACGGATGGGTGGATTGAGGGTGCACACCGACGGGTGTGCACTCACTATACCCCAGATACGCTATGACAATGTGCATTATGAGCATGCATGGTGCATTCATTTTATGATTCATGAGAAAAAAAGGGTGAGAGCATAAATGCATTGCAATCGTGTGGCAATTGGTAAATGTTAATTGATGAGAATGGAAATGGCGGGTTGAGTATTGAGTCATGGACTCATCCCGAAATGATTGTTGAGGCATGAGTAAGGTTATTTATGTTTCCGAGTTGGATGTGGTAAGTAGGGTTAGATTATGCTTCTTTAATCGGATAATTTCAATTAAGTAATGGTTATAGCAATTGGTGAAGTAATCGTGTTCTTACGCTTTTGGAGTTACATGAATTCAAATTGCTCCCTTGATTTAAGGATGTTAAGTAAAGGAACTATTATCGTATGTCTTGAAGTCGTTGCATTCTAATCGAATTCATTACTTTTATGTTTGATTGCACTTTCTTTGAGTCTTGGACTCACACTTGTCGCTTTCTTGTTTTAGGTACTTGAAGTTGGCTCGTCGGGTTGGGAGTAGAAGCACGCGCACGATTTTGGTCGCCATCTCATTTAATTAATGTATTAAGCCCGATTGTATTAGTGGGGTTGTAATATGTTATTTGTCGTCGCAGTAGTTTATCTTTTATTAGCTTAATGTGTGATTGATATCTAAGGACCTGCTAGAATGTCGCCGTGATTGAATAATTGACTTATACCGTTATTGCTTTACTTCACGAGTGGATGTCCTCCTTTCTAGGAAGGTCATGCGAAATTTTGAACTTTTTGTGACTTGGTTTTCAAATGGTTTTAGAGTTAGCGGTTGTTTTAGACAATTATGTTGAGTTGTCGATGAGTGTTTAGAGTTTTGGGTAGCATTCATGCATGCGATTGGCGCCGGTGTTACAGCTTGGTATCGAGAGCGGCTTTAGGTCCATGGCATGTGATTTTAGCAATTTTACTCTAGAATAAACTAAAAGTTGCTGTGTGGAATTAGAAACATGGCATAGGTATCTACTTTTAAAATTTGGCCTCAGGGCAATAACCTTAAAATCTGGAATAGCGTGGTTCATTAATTTAAAACTTGACACACTCGGTGCATGAGGAAGGATGGGTATTATTGCATTACGCTTAAATGTTGCATTTAAGCTTTGATGATTGAATGTTAAATTATTGTGCATATTGCTTTGTGTTCAAATAAGTATTGGATGCATTATGTTTGTGTGAATTGGTTGCGCCGAAGGTTTTGGCCTTGTCCTTTGGCCGTGTTATCGGTTTCGGTTGCCAGGGTGTGGTTGGTCGGGCCACCCTTGAGGTTTGGGAACCCCTCGAGTGAGAGTTGTCGCTCTCGGCGGCATAGGTTAGAGAGTGGGTAGATATGGTTGGTCTCTTTTGTCCTCGATGGTTCGAGACAAGGAGGGGGCAATTGATGGTGAATCCTTTTGATGAAAGTGTTCTTGTATCCATTTTCCCTTGTGGGAGTTGTTCATCTTGAGGTCTATTTGAAAAGCTTTTGCTTGTCAGAGTTTGGGAATTTGAGAGTCGAGTTCCCTTGTGATTTCAGGTTTGGGTTTTGTTATTTTGTAAAGTCTGAGAGTCAAGTTTATCTGGATGGGTTTCTTTGGAAGAAAAGAGGCATCAATCATAGTAGACGTGTTGGTTAATTAAATTCAATCTAAAATATTGTGTTGTTGAGGAATTTGATCGAGTTGGGAAGCGATCCAAAACTGAAGGTTGATTAGAGTCTTATGCTTGTCGTGGCAAGCCATGGGATTAATTGAAAGAATGAAATTGTGTTCCTGTAAGGCTAGCACCGATATCGATTGAGGAGGTTTAGAATGATTTGTTTGATGAACTTACTATAGCAAGGTGATGGTGTAAAGACATGGGGGTTGTTGGTTTTGTTGTTTATGAGTCAATTAAAATGTAAATTGACAAAATGACTTGATCGATGTGTAATCAAAGAATAGGGGTATGGAATGATTGTATGAAAGGGTGACTTCGCCCTTGATAAATGTCTGTGCGGATCTCAGATTTATGAAATATGTCTCAAGGAGACATTGTTAATTGTTGAGTCATTCATAGGTGGAATAGGTTTTGATTGTCGAGATATTGATTTATGGGTAGTACTAATTTTAGATGTTAATCTTACTAAAGGTTTATTGAAAGGAGATATTTTAAACTTAGATTATGAAGTTGTAGGACCGATTGCTTGTGTGGTCTCAGATTAAAAGGAAATGTTGTTGCACCGCTTTATGATGAATTGCTATTATGTAGGATGTGCTTAAAATTTGGATATGGGTTTCTTTGTTGATTGTTATGAGATAGGTTTGGTTTAAGGTTGGATGATAAGGTTGCATATTGTGGTTACGATTTCTGGAGAAGGTAATCAAAAGAAGAGTGGTTATGAAATGCATGATAAATTTTGATGGAGTTTCTCAATGTGCATATTATGAGTGTTAAAACCTTTATTGGTAAAGGTAAGAGAATACTAGATAGGGTTGTGTTTGAGGTGAATTTTCTTTTAAATGTGTAAGGAATCAATTGCTCGTATGGTCTTTTGGAAGTTGTTCGTTAAAGCACTCTGTATTTTGTGTAATAGATCTTTCCCTCATTGGTGGGGAGATTGCTAAACTACAGAGTTAACTTTGAGGTTTGAAATTGAGAATGGAATAAAAAGTGAATATTAAGACTTTATCTTAAGTGATTCTTATGGGTGAAGTGATTTTGTTGGAAATGAAATTTCCCTTTTTCTTGAGAGGAAGATAGCGTGTGTGTGTGCAGATGTTTGATTTGAGGAGCAGATTTCTCTTTCTAAAATGTGGTTTTGGGTAAGTATGAGATGATTTGCTTTGGTAAAAGCGAGCTAAATTTTCTTGGGTTACTGTGATCGCTTCTACAAAAGTTTTTTTGCGGTGTTCCTCTTTTAAGTTGAGTTTTTCCCCGATGTGAATTTTATTGCGTTGTTCTCAAGATGAGGAGAGTAGTGGGTTCTGTTAATGAGAATTGAGATTTCCTTGGATTCTATTTGGAGAAAAGAAAATGAATGCTTATGGGATTTTGGTGGTGTGTAATACTGAATTATACTTTCGGATTCGGTTCTTTGGGCGGAATTTGTGGGTGTGAGACCTTCTTAGAAGGAGAACCAAGTGTGGGTTGGTTTCAACGAAGGTCCCAATTTGGGGTAGGTGTTGATCTTAAGTGGGTTAAGAGTGGTGAGTAATGAAGGTAGTTGCGTGTCTTGGTTCAAATCCTATCGGGATGATCGTGTGATTGATATGTTCCTTAGTGGTGCTAATTTAACCTTTATGGGTGAGTCACTTGGAAGTTGTTGGTAATATGTTACCATTGCTGTCACGTGTCTGAACTGTTGGGTTCAGTTGATTGTAGCGAAGGTTTTGATTATTTGATGTGAAATATTCTGCGGCGAACATTTATCTTGGGCAGTTGTCCCTTAGGGAGAAGTAGGTTTGGTAGAAGATCATAGATTATTATTATTGTGGAAATGTGGTTGGAAATAGGAGTAGTGCCATAGTGAGCTAACCCTTTTAATGGTAAGGCTTGGTAAGGGTTCTTGGGATTCAAAAGGTTAAATCCATGAGGAGAGATGGGAATCAGTGTTTTCTTAGTTCGTAGGGGATCCAAGTTTAGAACCCAGCTGTTTAATCGGATAGCTTGGGGGTTTTGATAATAGATGGTTGGATGCTGATTCGAGTGTTGTGACTCGTGTTATTCCTGTCATCACGAGTTGGTTGATCTGCGGTATGGAGTTTTAGATAGGAGATGTAAGTTGGGTGAGTGAAATTGAATAGAGGAATGAGAATTGAGTTTAGGAGTCTGTATTATGATCTTCCGGGAGGAATCGTTGGATGATTGGAGGTTGTGTATTGAAGCGTTAAAGAAAAGTTGTTTGAGTTGTCAGACTGTTTATGAGCGGTATGATTTAGCAATTGGCTGATCGCCTGGATCTATTAGAGTTTTCGCGTGGGAGATATGAATTCTCTGGTTGAGAAAGTGCTTGTGGGATTCCTGGTTTAAGAAAACCATTTGGAGGTGAGAATGCAAAGTAGATTTGGTTCAACCTTGGTCTTTGAGTAAGACCTGGTTTTCGGGTTTGTGCCATGCCAATTTAAAGGAAGTAAAGTGGGTGTTGATTCGAAAAGGGATGGAATGAGTTAAGTTACTTGCTTCTTTTATTGGGAAGAGAAGTGGATTGAATTTTGGAGTTCCTCTTGTGTGAGGAATACCCAGATTTGTTGTTTCGGGTATCCTTGTTTTGTACTTTGTTTCCGTTGTTCTTATTGGTGTTCTTAGTTGGGTTAAATTGAGGCCTAATTCATAAAGGGGAAGAGTGTAATATCATAGTTTTGGCCAAGGTTTTGGCCGGTGGTGTTTTCGCCTTCTTACTTTATGGATTTATTCGAAGGAGATAAGATGTGATGTCTGGCAATTTAAGTTACTCTCAAAGGATTTTCTTTTCGTCGTATTTGAAATTCAAATCTTTGGAGAGCGTGGGTTTGTGGTTTCTAGAATTCTGTAACTTTTATTCTTTTACCCTCTCCACCTACTTTTGTACCGACCTCTCCCTTTTATTTTGTGTGGTCACAATCCTCAAGGGGATATTTTTGTTTTCGCCTCCTCGCTCCTGCAGGGGCGGCCTCCGCCTTAAACCCCGCCGACTCACCGGCCTCCTCCTACCGGCACCGCCTGCTTTCCCTGCCAGTGGTCTTCCCCTCCCCGCCGACGTGGTCTTCCCTCCCCGCCGGCGTGGTCTTCTCCTTCCCTAGCTCGGCGCCACACTGACTCCCTCTGGTCAAGGCGCCAAGAAGAAGAACGACAAGATCTGCACTGGTGGCGGCCGATCCCGGCACACACCTGTAAGGGGAGGTCGGCTGTATGCGTCTGCAGGCAGTACCGAGGCTTCAAGGAGGCGGCGTGGCAAGGCTGCAGATTGGGGCGCTCGCCAGAGAATGAAGTGAGCAATGGATCAAGAAGAAACCCTCCTCCACCGGCCCCCTCACCTCCCTCCTTCCTCCATGGATGAGCTTTGAGGTAGTCTAGCTTGGGTGTTTTCTATGCATGCTAGGTGTTCGATAAAATGTCTAGCTAAGTTCTCATGAGAATGAAATGATTTTTCATGCTTGAGTTTAATTTGTTTGATCTTATAAATCATAAGGTCATCTGCTGATTGAGCAACGATCGTTATATTGGGAAAAGGTTGTCGCCTAGGCTTACTTTTCATCCGGTGCTTGGATACATAGAATTTGTTGGTAATTAAGTCTTCATCATAGGTCTATTTGAAGTTTTGTATGCGTGATTTCTTCAGATTCGATATGTTCTTGCCACATTATAGGATTGGCAAATTATATAATCATGTGAAATTTCCTTGATTTTGGAAGGCATCATAATTGTGTAATTGTAGGCAATTCTTTTGATGCGATATAATTCTCGCAAAGATCTCAATGTGTTTTCCTGTGTATTTCATGTCTTTTTAATCCCTTGTGAATGTTGTATTTACTTTTCTCGAGGCATTGTATTGGGAGCATAGTCGCTTATTATCATTCGGGATTGCGTAATAGAAGATTGCAACATGTGGTTTTGATTCTTGCCGAATCCTTGTCGCAACTCTCGCATAATCCACAATGATACACTTTTGGTATTGTTTGTGGTGGCATTTATACCATAGTATAAAGATGAAATCATTTTTTTTTGCTTTGGTCCTTTCTTTTGGAGAACCGAAAGTCAAGAATAGGTGGTGGATTAATGAACTAATTTTAGTAAATAGTCCGCCCGCTCTTGTCTTTTCTTTTCTCGATAACTCGTTGAAGTTCTCGATCCTACTTGTATATATATATATATATATATATATATATAAGTAGCTTATGTGAAATCATCGCTTTTGATTACTTGGGATTAGCTAGCCTTCAAAGCGGCATTTCTATGGCAAACTAATACATTGTAGTTTTGTAAACTATAACCTCGATTGTTGCATGCCTAATAATGCATGGCAATTGCTTCATGAAGAAACCTTCAATCCTCGACCCTTCGCTTCGTGATTCGCGTAGTATTCTTGCATCCCTACTGCTTTCATGATTTTTTTCCAATATAGAAGGATGCCAAGCGCAAGTTGGTTTTATCGGAAAATGATATATGGTAGTTTGATTGTTTATTTCGTGGAAGGTTCTCACGGGAGTGGCCTCAACCGTGTGCCGCTCCATCCTCCGCTTCAAAGGCAAGTGCATCTCTTAGAGCGTTAGTAGGGTGTTAAATGCTTTGCTTGCGATAAAAGTATGAAAATTCTAATGATTTGGTTATGTTTAATGGCATACCTAGAAGTTGTTCTTAGCATGGTAATGGGGATGGATGAATGTTAGCAATGGGAAGGTAAGTTATTCAATTTCTATTATTGCAACGCCTTATGAATTGTATAAATGAGTATGGTTATGTTGATGCAAAGGATAAAGTGATTAAATGATAATGTGGGTGTTATATTCATGTTTGTGTTGTGCTTATACACATGACTTTATTTACTTTCGAATGAATTACACTGGGGAAATAGCAAGTTAATTGGTACTTCCATATTGGTTATGGCTATGTGTGGTGAAAATGAATGAGGGATGAGATGCATTCACATCAATTGCATAATTGCATTCATAATGGACGAGGCGCCCCATGTTGATGCGGCCTCGGTGCTCACCCGTAGTGAGCACACAAGTCCTACTCGTAGTCACATTCATCGAGGTGAATGGGAGCGAGTCAAGAAGAGTAGGCCCCGCCACGGATGGGTGGATTGAGGGTGCACACCGACGGGTGTGCACTCACCTATACCCCAGATACGCTTATGACAATGTGCATTATGAGCATGCATGGTGCATTCATTTTATGATTCATGAGAAAAAAAGGGTGAGAGCATAAATGCATTGTAATCGTGTGTGGCAATTGGTAAATGTTAATTGATGAGAATGGAAATGGCGGTTGAGTATTGAGTCATGGACTCATCCTCGAAATGATTGTTGAGGCATGAGTAAGGTTATTTATGTTTCCGAGTTGGATGTGGTAAGTAGGGTTAGATTATGCTTCTTTAACTGGATAATTTCAATTAAGTAATGGTTATAGCAATTGGTGAAGTAATCGTGTTCTTACGCTTTTGGAGTTACATGAATTCAAATTGCTCCCTTGATTTAAGGATGTTAAGTAAAGGAACTATTATCGTATGTCTTGAAGTCGTTGCATTCTAATCAATTCATTACTTTTATGTTTGATTGCACTTTGTCGAGTCTTGGACTCACACTTGTCGCTTTCTTGTTTTAGGTACTTGAAGTTGGCTCGCTCGGGTTGGGAGTAGAAGCACGTACGACTTTGGTCGCCATCTCATTTAATTAATGTATTAAGCCCGATTGTATTAGTGGGGTTGTAATATGTTATTTGTCGTCACAGTAGTTTATCTTTTATTAGCTTAATGTGTGATTGATATCTAAGGACCTCGCTAGAATGTCGCTCGTGATTGAATAATTGACTTATACTGTTATTGCTTTCGTCTGTCCGAGTGGATGTCCTCCTTTCTAGGAAGGTCATGCCAAATTTTGAACTTTTTGTCGATTTGGTTTTCAAATTGGTTTTAGAGTTAGCGGTTGTTTTAGACAATTATGTTGAGTTGTCGATGAGTGTTTAGAGTTTTGGGTAGCATTCGCGGTGCGATTGGCGCCGGGGTGTTACATGAGGAGTCTCACTACTGCACATGCCCACATTACAGATGGTTCACAAAACCCATTATAGACGGTTTGGTGAACCGTCTGTACTGAAGTGTCAGTGATGACAATTGGTCATCACACACGGTTTTGCAACCGTAGTAAAAAAGTCATCATAGATGGTTCCAAACTAGGGTCTATGATGAGGTGTAACACCCCAATTTTTGCTTTTCTTGCATTTAAATGGTATTTTGAATTTTTGGGAATTTCTGGAATTTATTTGGATTTATTTGGATTTATTGGAATTATTTGAATTTATTTTGAATTAAACCATTTATCAAATTAATTAAATAATGGAAAAGTTAAAATAAAGTTTTGCTGAAAATATTTTATTTGAGTCACAAATGTCTTAAAATATTTATGAGAATTTTTCCGAATTTTTCGATATTTTTAATGCCCCAAATAAATTATTTTATTTTCGGAATTATTTTAATCTAAAAGAATTAAAACCATATGAACAAGATCGGGTCGAGTCTCGTGCGCCGTCCGAAAAACCGTAACTCCGCCATTGCTCGATCCGGATCCGACGGCTCACGCAGCTACACGCCATCCATCCGACCGCCACGGATTCCGCCGCCGCAGGGGGCCTCGGTTTCATGGCGATTCACTGACGCCGAGGGCACTATTTAATGCGCCGCCACCCGTGTCGTGATCTCCACCTTGCGCCGCACTCCACCAGACACCACGCTACCGCCGAGACGCCGCCGCCGCCGCAGACGAGCTCGCTGTCCCCGGCCTTCCGCCGAAGTTCTTTGCGCTGCTCCACCGCCACGGCCACCCTCCACCGTCGCCTGCGTGCCACCTCGAACTCACCTCGCCACGCCGCGTCGGAGCGCTTACTTCTTCACGCCGAGGAACGCCGAGCGCCATGCATCGCCGTTTTCCCCAGCCTCCGGTGAAGCAGCCGCCAAGACCGCTTCCACCGAGCCCGACCTTCACCAACCGACGATCCAGATCCAACGCCGTGAGTCCACGCCGCCTAGGAACAAAGGAACCCCATCTTCTAACCTCCACCGCCGATGCAAACCGAGGGCCACCGCCGTGCACGTCACCGCTCATCGTGCACGTGATGTCGACAAGGCGGACCAACATGTCGGGCCTCACCGCACGAGCATCGGCACATGAGTCATCGACAAAGACGGGCCCACTCGTCACCGCACACACCGCGGCGCGTGGACGCCATCGTTGACGCCATGCCGACGCCACAGTGGGACCCACTTGTCGTGAAATAGCTTGTCAGGCTGACGTCGCAGGCCACGTGTCACTCTCTGGTGGCGACACGTGTCACAGATGACGCAATAATTAATTTTCCTAAAAAGAAAATATTTATTTAATTCGGTTTATTGATTTTAAATGTATTTTGAAACTTCAAATGCTTATAATTTTATGCTTTTAACTCCGATTTGAGTGATTCCAATTTCTATAAATTTGTAAAATCAAGCTCTTTCTGTTTATGAATTTTATTTGAATTTTAGGCTTGAGTTGCTCTCTGTTTTATTTATTTATTGCTATTTATTTGCGTTACGCGTAGATGTTGAAGTGCCCAAGGTTTCGAGGAGAAGTTCGACCAGAGCAAGTTCAGAACCGTAACCAGACTTTTTGAAGGCAAGTTGTGTTTGATCATGTTGAACCTATTAGAGCAAAATATTTTGATTTAAACTATTGCATGCTAATTTGATAGAAATGAGTTTGAATAAGTTTTGGGATTAGCTAAATGCCTAGTTGTCAGATGCTACCTTGTCGTATATAATTGTAGGCCATGAATCCTTTGTCACCCTAGGTTATGGATTAATAGTTGGACATTAATAATTTGCCAACATGGGTTGAGTAGACCAAGTAGTATGCTTAGCCCCGCCACGTGACATTTCGATTTTGGAATACCAAAGTGAATATTGACTTAATGAGATATTGAACATGCTTTGTGAATGAGACATGTGTTATTGAGTTGATGATGGCACGTGGTGCAATGGTAAAGAACCGGTGGGAAAAAGATTTAGACGGGGCAAATGGCAAGATTGTTTCGTGGGCCAAGAGTGGCAACCGGGCGGTCGATTTGGTTTTATTGGTTTTGGATAATTGAGATCACACTTGGTTAGTCTTGCCTCGGTCAACTAAGGACTTAACCTTGCGAGCATTTGAACTGAAGTCTCTCATATGCCCACAAGCTCCGTGAATGGGACGGGCTTAGCTGAGTAAACCGGAAATCTATTCTTTGGTACTGCTGTGGTGGTGTGAGGCCCAGAGAAGCGGAATGAGAACTCACATGGCGCAAGAGGGGGCCCCGGTGTGGTAACCACCCCTCCAAAGGTTGAAACCTTAGCGGCAAGATCTGGGTTTAGATGGAACTTTGGAAAGGCTTCGCTACTGTTATTTGCCTTGGTGGTATTTGACTGTATCTTGTGGGTAAAGTGTATAACCTCTGCAGAGTGTACAACCTATTCAATAGCCGTGTTTCACGTAATGAGCATCGCTCGGTGATTACTACCAAGGGTTAGATTTTCATGAAAATGAATTGTTTATGGAAAATGCTTGGGGTTGGTAATGAGGAACTTGACATAGGATGGAAATATGATTGTGATTAAAATGTTTGTGAAAGCTACTATTCTTATTATCGCTTTTGTCGCTTTGCAAATTATTACCGTTATTCTTAAATGTCAGATCGCTCATGAACCATAGCCTATCCTTTGTACTAAGCCATGCATGTAGAATATTAGAATTGCATTCAGGCATGACTTGCCGAGTGCTCAAAGTACTCACCCCACAACAACACAACTTCAGCTTGAAGAAGAAGCAAACCCCGCTCAGAGGAGGAGTATCAGAGGAGCCGACAAACTAGGAGCGAGCCTCATCGCTTGTTCGTGGCAAATTGGTTGGCGCCACGAGTTTATTTTATTTCCGCTGCATTTGAATATTTTAATAAGTTTTTGCCCTGCGAGGCGTATCTTTGTAACTTGACCATAAGGTCGATCAACTAGTTTGACTATTTAATCAAAGTACTTATTATTTCGTTGGTTATGACTGTGATATGTACCAATGTTGAGACTGTGTGCACTAGCGTGATCCTGGACTAGTGCTGAATACACAGAGGGTCCGGATTTGCAAATTCGGGTCCCGACATGAGGCCTCATCCTAGATAGTTCTAGTTCCAACGTAGAACTGTCTGTGATGCGGACTCATCCTAGACGGTTCCAAACTAGAACCGTCTGTGATGTAGGCTCATCACAGACGGTTCCAAACTAGAACCGTCTATGATGAGGCACTCTTCCCAGACGGTTCCAACCTAGAACTATCTGTGATGTGGATTTTTCATTTTTTTAGTAAATGTTAATTTATTGGCTTCTTGTTGGATGGGTCGGTTGCATAGAAGACTTGAAAACTTAGTTAGCGAGAACAAATGGTACGTCTTGGTATCTGGCACGTTCGAGGTCCACAGTTGTGACACCATACTTGTCTACCTTCACGTGCTACAGGTTAATTCAATGGCACCGAAATAAGGGGATCTTGAATAGTACGTAGTTGAGCTCCCAAATTTCCTCAATGAACCCATAGTACGAGTTGCTCGTCGTTCTAGTGGTACTTAGTGCATCAATGCGAACATCGCTGTTCTGGTTTGTACTATTTATGTCATGATCTCTTGTATAAAATGTGTACCCATTTAAGTCATATCCTTTCCATGTTACAACCATAAATGCTGGCCCTTTTGCCAACTATGTTAGCGTATCACCTGACGAGCTTCCAATGATGTGTTGTCGCTCCTTGAACCATCTGTTGAACTGAAGGTTATGCTGTCTGATGATCCAGTACTCCTACCACGACGGATTCTCTTGTCGTAGCCAGTTCTTGTACTCGTTGATATACGGGGCTACAACAGCTATGTGTTGCAAAACTATGAAATGGGATTTAGCGCACGTAACCAGATCAGGCGTGATTGCTTTCCTTCCGATGGTCCCGATGCCCTGGAGCCTCCCCTTATGGCCGAATCGAGGCACACCTATCGGTTCGACATGACCTCTTCGGTTGCATAGCCTTCGATAATGCTACCCTCCGGTCGAGATTGATTCTGTACGCAGGACTTAAGAATTCCCATGTACCTCTTGAACGGGTACATGCTACATAGGAACACATGCCCGCACATCTTTATCTGCCTCACAAGGTGAATAATGAGATGGACCATAATATCGAAAAATGACGAAGGGAAATACATCTCAAGATTACATAGAGTCATTACCACCTCGACCTGGATAGCATCTAGTCCTTCATGATTGATGACCTTCTGAGCAATTGTGTTAAAGAAGTAACATAGCCTTGTGATTGTCTTGCAGATCTTGCTCGGTAAAATACTTCTAATTACCACATGGAGCATCTGTGTCGTAAGCACTTGGCAATCATGAGACTTCAACCCAGTTAAACTCAAATCTTGCATCGAAACAAGTCTCTTCATGTTGGATGGGTAACCAGACAGAACTTTCACACCATGTAAGCACTGGCACAGTTCGGTTTTCTCGGCCTTGGATAGAGTGTAACAAGTAGGTTCACAGTATGTTCGGCCTTTATCAGTCTCTTTTGATGCTAACACAGGTCTCATGCCCATATCGACCAAGTCAAACTGTGCATTTATACCGTCCTTTGTTTTACCCTTAATGTTCAGTAAGAGACCAATCAAACTATGACAGACATTCTTCTCTATGTGCATTATGTCGATGTAGTGTCGAATTTCTAGGTGCTCTCAATAAGGTAGGTCCCAAATTATTGATCTCGTCCTCCCCTTTCCAAGCATAACATCTAGGTTCTTAACCATATCATAAATATCTATCCCGCTTAAAGGCTTGGGAGCTAAACCGTCTTCGGTCATTATGTCGAATTATTTCTTTATCTTGTGGTATGGGTGATTCCTCCAACATGTATACCTATTTTTGAAACCCGTAGAATCAAGTATGTTTTTATCTACACTGGGTTTCATAAAATCCTCAGATTCTCACAGTCAATGCATGGACAAGGCATAAATTCCACCCCCTTGTTCAACATATCTTCTTCTGTAGCTCTTCTAAAAGTGGAGACATCGTTAATGTGCTCAGCGCTTACACGGTTCTCAGCATACATCCAGCTTCCACTACAAGAAAAGTGATTATCTGTGATGAAAACGTCGTGACGTTGTCAACTTTTGTCATGGAAAATCTATTTTCGTGACAACTTGTTTATGTTCGCCATTAATTGTATCAAGCGCCGCCGCCCATGTAATTTTGTGACGAAACATAAAATTTCGTCATGAAACAATAATACAAATCGTCATAGAAAATGAATGGTTGTTTGTTTTGGACTGACGTCAAGCATATGTCTGTATTGTGACGATATGCTTTTTCATCACAGAGGCATGGCCTATCGAGAAGCTATATCTAGAGGGCCCTCTGTCCGAGGTGGCCTTGTTGTCCAACTTGGCCTTGTGGGCCCATATGTGGGTTACACCTTACACGTTTTTAATTCTTGCTTATGTCCTTTCATGGTCAGCCGATTAGGGTTTAGGTCTAGATTGGTTGGTAGATGCATGCGATGTAGTGCAAGGCTTCATTAGAATCCTTCTATATGATTAGTGGCTTCCACATTCACTACTACAAAACATGACATATGTGAAACACTATTTGTCGCGGTTTTCTGGAACCGTCACAAATAGCATTATCAGTGGTGGTTTTAAAAAAAATAGCTGGAAGACTATTTGTGACAATTTTTATTAGGAACCGCCACAAATAGTACATCAGTGGTAGTTTTGAAAGAATTGAAATTAAATAATATTGCATTTGAAATAATTGGAGCTAATATTCCATGTATAATAATTGAAAAGAACGATCAAACAGATTCAAAACTTCAGAGGCCGCTTGAGGCCCTAAACGATGTTTTTGAATTCGTCACAAGACGACTCAAGACAAATCATCGATCCCACCATCCGATTTTGGCGACTTATAAAATTTAGGTGCTACTTTTCATTATCTTTCAAACGAGCCAAAGAACGCCCCGATCGGAGTTACGAGTCAAAAGTTATGGCCATTTTAACAAACGTGCTCAATTTCGATTTCTCATTTTTTCTAAATTTTGTTTGAATTTTTGTTTTTTAATTTTTAACATTAAACAATCGATCTCACCCGCCGCACCTATACCAACAAAGACGGCCAGTCCGAAGTCACATAAGCCATGCTTGAGTCGTGGCCATGTCACATAGACCGTCACTCAATTATTTATTTAACAATTTATTTGTTTGATTTATCTACTTATTATTTATTTATTTTTAGCCCGCCTCGCTCTACCAACCTAAGAGCAACCCCAACCCACCCCTAAATCTCCCCCTATCCTAAATTATAAGGAGACTTAGAAAAATATAAGCTCCAACCCAACCCCTATTATAAACCCCTATTTTAGGAGATACTCTCTCACCCCTACATCTAGGGGGCTTCTTTTTCTATTATTTTCTTTTGGCATTTTTTATTCATTTTAAAATAATAATTCATGAATGCAAAGTAATAATAATGTTTAGATAAATAATAGGGGTGAGTAATAGGAGTGTGGGTTGGAGACAAATTTGATATAGAATACCCCTAATTTTTATATCACCCCTAAATAAATGATTTAGGGGGAAAATATAGGGGTTTAGGTTGGAGTTGCTCTAACCCCTTTCCCTCTCTCTCTCTCTCTCTCTCTCCTCTTATCCCCCATTCGGCCGCCACTCCTGACTTCCCTCTCTCTCCCGGGGAATTCGAAAATTTTTTTGGACGCCAGGCGCACACCCCAAACCCTAGCCCACCAGTCACCAGATCTGGAGATCCCGCGTGGAGGCGAATCCAATATACTCGCTTGGCTCATTGATTGCTCGCTTGGCTCATTCCGGAGGCGGAGGCGGAGAAGAGAAGACCACCCGAAGAAAGGAGATTCCAGGGAGCGCCGCGCGGGATCGACTGGAAGCCCGGCCGGCCGGCGAGGCGATGTCGTCGAGCAGGTTCTCACCGGCGCTTCAGGCGTCGGATCTCAACGACTTCATCGCCCCCTCGCAGGACTGCATCATCTCCCTCAACAAGAACCCCTCCGTGCGCCGCCTCCAGGTGCTGTGCTGCTCCCCCCAAACTTTGTCGCAAAGATTTCGCTTTTACCCTAGTCTTTGGGTATGGAGCTTTCCCTTGCTCTTCGTTGCTAGCCGCATGGCTGCTGCCCCCATGCCGTCCGCCTCAAGGGTACAGTTCAGGCTGTATGCGTGAGCTTTGAGATGGTGATGCGTGCCATCAATCAATACTCCCAATAGGCTAGTCCTCTCGTCGTGCCGCATGGTTCTGTGTCGATATTGATACGAACGCGTGCGTTGTAGGCATGAATAGAACGTATAGAGCAGAAAGGAAGACGAAAGGAGACGGAATTGATTTGCTCTTGGTTGTTTGTGATTGTGACAACTGACAAGAAGAGGAAATAGTATTAGCTAAATGACGTAAACGCAGTTTATGACACAAGTTGCAGTCGATATCTTTCCCTTATTGAAGCATGCGATGAATTTGTTTCACGTTATCAACAAAATCAATTATCCAGTGGTAAAGAAGCTGGAACCAATCTTCCCTGCTTTCATCTGCGTGCCCAGGTAAAAATGTTTGCAGGACCTATGTAATTTGGGTATTAATAATGCTGAACTCTGTCTACATAATACCGATGGCATCACACACTTTATTTAATTAGTTACATTCCTTCTATAAATATGAGAGGATCAGTTTAAAAATACGTGAATCTTCCTCCTTGCAGGTTGGATATGCTATGCTGAAAAGACTCTTGGTTCTTATATATTGCCTTACATCTCATCTGTAAAGAGCCCCCAACAGGTGATTGGCTCTGCAGGTTGTCTGAATGGGGGAGGTCAAATTTGTCTCAAAAAGTACTTCCATAATATGACTTGTTATTTTGCTATGTTCTTTCTCTTCTATGCTTTTGTAGCTTAGAAACAATAGTTATATTTGCTTTGGGTTGCTTCTGTGTCCGATGTAGGCATTTAGCTAAGCCAGCGTGCTACTCATTTGTATTCTTAGTTTCTTACCTATTTTAGGGAGAGAAAAAAACAGAAAGAACCTTTGTTGAACTGTCAGTGCCGTTACACTGTCTAGTAGTTTTTGGACAGCTTATAATTTATGAACTCACAGGTTGTTCCTAATTTATATTTGCCAGTTATCACATATCTGTACATACAAATTGCTAGATGCGGTACTTGTATGATCTAGCTACCATTGCACAAGAATGTTGCAAGAGATGTTTACCCACATCGCCTACCACCCCAGAGGTTATGGCCGACCCGACATCTCTGGCCATTGCTAGGGTTCAAACCTTCCCGAGAGCTAAGTACCCAGCCCCTCTTCTTTTTACTGTTATAGTGTTTTCTTAAATGTTCAGACAAGAAGGTGGGTTGTTTATAGTGTATAACATGTTATCCGATTGAAAGATGATCGCTACTGAGTAAAACAAAAATGCACATTGAATCAAGTTGATGATGTATGTTTGTTTTCATATCAAGCTTCAGAGAAGTATATGCTTAGGTAGTTCATAGCATTTGCTTACACTGTAATGGCAGATTTTATAGTTGCTGGAACTTTCCTTTTTAACAAAAGCATGTGCATAATTCTAATTCAAATATTATGGTTGTGTTCTGGAATATGTATGTCAGTTGTTTATGGCGGAGTGTTATCTATTGGGATTTTTATTTCTATGCTTGGTCCTTTGAAGTGGAGATTGGTGATTGGAGTGCTTGTGACTCTGATCCTTATTATTTTGCCTGAAACTAAAATGCTATCAGAGCTTCCGCATGCCCAGTAGTTTAC
The DNA here is from genome assembly GCA_036346375.1 of Guadua angustifolia. Lineage (NCBI taxonomy): Eukaryota > Viridiplantae > Streptophyta > Magnoliopsida > Poales > Poaceae > Guadua > Guadua angustifolia. The sequence continues at coordinate 6,052,040 of CM070511.1, read as the reverse complement.
ATTTTTGAATCTGATAGGTGATGTAGAATTGATGATTTATATGTTCATCTTCACAATAGTGAGTAGTGTAAGTATTTGATTGTTTGGATATTCGTTATTAAGGCATAGAAAAGGTGTTAATGTACCCTTGATTGGTAATCAGATTTCCTTATGACCTTGTTCTAGCATAAGATTATCTTGGTTTATTAAATTAGAAGGCCTGTGTCCTTGATATTACTTGCTATTAGATTATAGAACCACCATTACATACAAGTGTGTCATTTTCCTCTATACAGTTTGTTACTATCCATTTTACTACTAATTTTATGCTTCAACTAATGAACAATTGCCATTACTTCTACTGAATGCTTAAAAGAAGATGAGTGATACCAAAACTTAACATTGTGTACCTGCTGCCAGGGAGGTGAAGTGATAGGCAGGGAAAGAAGAGACAAGTGGCTGCCCTTGGTCGGTTGCCCTTGCATCCAAAGGTGAGGTCAGTATTTGAGCTAATATGGGCAGGGGTGGGATTGTAGAGCTTGTATGAATGATAGTATGTTTATCCCTTTTATATTGGAGTCAACCAACATGGGGTGAAACTATGGCTGTGCAGTGGGCAGCAAGACTGGTGGAGGAGAGACGAGGAGCAGCTGAACTTCGACAGACCGTTGAGCAACAAAGAAGAAGAAGTAGAAGACTTGAAGCTAAAGCACAAGCATCGATGAAGCACTGATCAAAACCCAAAAGGAAATGGAGGATTTAAAGAAGAGGCAAGAGGAGAATGATGCAATTATTCGCCGTCTCATGCGAATGGCTGGTCAAGACAACTAGTGAGTTTATGAACCTATTCACTTATTTTGCAAGGATACTTATTTTGTATGGTCATTAACTCCGTTCACGGGTACTAGTGAGTTTAGGTAACTTGGTTCAACTTTGTGACCTATGGATTTATTTTCAATAGTTTCAAGTGTGGTACTAACTTTAAGTCATCGTGGAACAAAGTTTGTGACTCTTAATGTATCTGTGGTTAATTTGTGATGCTCGTGATTTGTGATACTCGTGCAATGTATTGATTGGTCTCCTGAAAATATTGTGTCTTTGTGGTCGAGATGTATTGTGTGTTGTGGTTGTAAAATGGATCATATGTGGGTCGATGTAAGTGTTCAATGACAAAATATCATAGAAAATGATGCACCATTACTTTCATGACGAAAATGCAAGTCCACGTGGCACTCATCGCGATGAAACATTTCGTCACAACACATGCCACGCCACCTCACATCGTGGGTCAGCCGACGTGGCACTAGACTATTCAATGACGAAAATGCATGTCCACGTGGCACTCATTTATGACGAAACATTTGCGTCACAACACGTGCCACGTCATCTCACATCCTGGCTGCTGATGTGGCACTGCACTGTTCAATGACGAAAATGCATGTCCACGTGGCAACAATCTGTTACGAACAATTTCGTCATAAATAAAATGGTCAACGCTCATTTTTGGCCGATCAAAGTGTTCTTTTATGACGAATTTGATATTTTTCATGACATTTTGGGTATAATTAATGACGGTTATATTCATCATAGAAATGACCTCTTCGTTGACGAAAATGTAATTCGTCACAGAAAAGTTGATTTTTTATGACGAAAAAAGGTAATTCGTCATTGAAAACTTTCTATGACGCACTTACTATGACAAGTTGAATTTCGTCATAAATTCGTCATAAAAAACCTACAATGACGATTTCGGGACTAATGATGACGAGTTTGGACCGTCATTAAAAATCACTTTTCTTGTAGTGTTCAGTCCATCTACGCTACGTATGTAACAATAGGTGTTAAATAATGAATTAAGTACACAAGGAGTGCACATGCGCACATATACTACATATAAGCTACATATCAACTTGCTAATTAACCTATATAGCTCCTAACATTGAAAAGAACGAATGGATATGTAAACATATGTAAGTTACATTTAGACTCAGAATCTTCAATTCTCTCTTCACATGGCTAGCTATATCTTAAGTATAATGCAATTAGAACCAATTACTAATTTAGATCAAAAAGAACAAATGGATCTACACAAGCTATATCAAAACCATCTTCGGGCCTCGAAGTTTGGGGGAGCTGTGCTTCAGCTTTAGGCCAAAAGCTCCCCCAAACAGCATGGCTACAAAGTAGCTGGGAAGCTAAGTCATAGCAGAAGCACCCCCAAAAGCTGAAACTGCTGAGGAGGAGCTTTTCAGCTGTGGATTCGCTTGACCACCTCCTATCTTGGCCGCTTTGCCTTCTCGACCTCCGCCACCCTGCCTCGCCACCTCCACGTCACCTCCCCACTCGGACGCCGCTGTACTTCGCTATGTTGTTACCTCCCCGCTCGGTTTACCCCCAAAGCTACAGCTGCAACAGCTAGTTTGCCAAACAACATAACAAGAAAAGCCACAACCGCTACCACACAATTTGCTTTTCAAAGAAATCAAAAGCACTTTTTCACCCACCATACTCCCCCAAACAGGGCTTTCAATTCCCTCTTTACCAAGCTAGATGTATATACCTTCAATATAATGCTATTACAACTAATTATTAGTCTAGATCACCTTCCTTTAAGTAACTATCTACAATTAGAACCAATTACTACTTTACATCATAGTGAACAAATGGATCTACACCAAACTAGATCTAGAAACTAGCTTCATTTCCCTATTTACCAAGCTAGATCTTAAATATAATGTAAATTTGAACCAATTACTACTTTACATCATTGAGAACAAATGGATCAACACCAAGCTAGATTTAGAAACTAGCTTCATTTCCCTCTTTACCAAGTTAGATCTAAAATATAATGCAAATTTAAAGCAATTATTAATCTTAGATGACCTAGAGCACAAGGATCTACAATTACACCTCCAAATCTAGGGTCTCTTTCCACCAGATCGCCTCTCAATCGCAGCCACCTCAAAAATAGCTAGGAAACCCTAAAAAATAAAAAGGAGGTCGAGGCTCTGTATTCTTATTTATTAGAATTGATCATTGCAGACGGTTTGTGGATAAAACCGTCTGTGATATTGCCCTCGTCACAGACGGTTTTAGCCACAAACCGTCTGTGACAAAAACTGTCTGTGATGTGCCCGAGCCTCTTCCCAGATGGTTTTCGTAAAAAACAGTCAGTGATGACGTGTCTAATATAACTCCTTTTGTAGTAGTGTCTACACCTGTTCTGGAGGAGTACAAGGAGGATGCGAATGTTTTGGATGCAAGCCTTGTCAGTTGCATGTGGTAAACTGATGGGTTATGTTGAGCATGTGTGCACTAGCGTGATCTTGGACTAGTGCAATATATATAGAGGGTCTGAATTTGCATATTTGAGTCCCGACACACATGAGCTGAAATGACTTTATCAAATGCTTGGGCCAACAGAACTAGAGGCCATCGTTGCTCCTTCACCAATCGTATGTACGAGCTCCAAAACTTTGGCCCCTTCAATTCCAATAACTCTCAAGACGTGGTTTACCGTACATGAGTACCAACACTATGCAACTTCATATCATGAAACACATGGTCCAATGGGAATATGTGGTATAACCATCTCATAAATGTTCCCTAGGGATGCTGCTCTGTATGTGGTAAGCTAGCCATCACACTTGAAAAATAACCCAATTCAACCCCTTCCATCTTTGAAACCCTATCTCTGTAGTGTATTTTAAAATATACTCGTCCATCCATACCTGTCGTGTATTTCATTAGAAATTATTATGTAAACAATGTAATCTCATTCCATTAACCAAATACGTAATAAATCTAATAATTTGCAAATTTAATCGCACCACTATGCCTACCTATCATAAAAAATATATAATTAGGCTCGAATACTGACCAATAATACATTTTCCCCATATTTCTTTTCATATTTTCCCCTCATGCAGATACCAATATCGGAACATGAAAACACTTTAAATTTTATTCTCACCCATATCTATAATACTACATTTCTACAACACGATACATCTACATATCTATACCTATACTAATTAAGCACTTAGAGGAAGCTCCCATGTTAACTAGGAAGATCTAGTCATCCAACTGGTAGATTCGAGTTATAACAACTTAGATTAAAAGAAAGAGCTCAAAAAAAACACAAAAAAACCAAAATATAGAATAAACGATAAAATATTTTTGCAATTTAAATTCCTCACAACTTCCAAATTAACATCCATACAAAACAATTTAGAATAGAAAATTAAAGGAAAATTAGCAATCTAATTTCGATAAGACTTCCAAAGTAATATTAAAAAATAATTAATATTTGGAATAATAATTAAATCAAAATGAGGAAATCAAAAGAAAGATTCCATGTCCAATATAGTCTAAATTAGTGAAAATTCCCAATAAGAAAATAGTAATTCAAGTTTCATATCAATTCTAAAGTAAAATCCATAAATAAATAAAATAAAGCATTTGGATTTGTGTACAAATTCCCAAATAAAACTTCGAAAGAATACCACATCAATCACCACAATATATATTGCAAATTTAGAATAAAAATAAAATGGTAAAAAGAGAATTTCTAGCAAAAACCAAACAAAAAATAGAAAATTTTTAGGTTTAGGATCCACAAATGTGAAAATTTAGAATAACAATTAAAACAAGATTAAATATATATTAGGAATCATATTTCAAATTAATTAAATGAAAGATTTATGTCAAGTACAACTCAAGATTTATAACAACAAATAAAAGAAAATTCACAAAAAATTAAATTAAAATAAACACTATATGTCAAGTATAATATAAAATTTCAGGTAAAAGAAAACTAGCAATTTGATTTTATGTGATTTCTAGAGTAAATTCCCAAAATACCTTGTATTAGGGGGGAAAATAAATTGCAATTTACAATTGGATTTGTATATGAAATGCAAACTGAAATTTCCAAAAAAGAAGATTCATTGTCGATGCAATTTGGTTTGTGTATGAATTCCAAATGGGAGTTCCAAAGATATTAAAATTTGCAATAAGAACTACATAAAAATTAAAAGCATTAGTTTTGTAGAAAAATCATAAATAGAACTGAATAAAAATTATAAGCTTGATTTATATACATATAAAATAGTAAGTACAATTCCAAAATTTTGTAAAATATTTAAATGCCAAAAATGGTTTTTAGGGCATTTACTGGTTTGAGGCTTCTCTACCTCATGTGTTGTTTTGCTCATTTAATACTTTATGAATGAATGTTAGAGAATTTTCTTTATTGTAATATCAATTGACACCGCATGAGTCACCCACTTTATGGAGCACTTTGTAGAAGTTAGACATGTTTGCAGTCATTAGCGATTAAAGTTATAAATGAAATTAGATAGTACATCTAGCTTTTTAGATGGAGACTAAATACGTTATCTAAGAAGCTAGCACATGCAAATGCACAGGTTGTCGACTAATCTTCACAACTACATACCAACATAACTACATATTTAACTGTTTTGGTTGCTAACATACCATGGTTTCAAAATCGAATCTAACAGGCTACGAAAACTCACCCCAAAAAATTAATCCCACTTCCTTCTCTGTTCTCTTCTTCTTCTTCTTACCTTTCCCTCCTCCTCCTCTTTGTCTCCTTTCTTCTTCTTCCCTCTCTTTTATTCTCTTTATGTCTATTCGATTTGCATGTAGCCAGCTAAGTCAAATTTAAAGGTGTACTTCTGTCACCATTTCAGGTGATAGAGGGGGTGGGGTCTATGTCGCCATTTGAATTGATGATGTGTTCTTTGTCACCAAGTGAAATCGCGATAGCTAACCTAGGCACCCACGGAGCACTCGGTCACCATTCCACCTGCCAACAAAGTCTCTGTCACTAGTTCAATTGGCAATAGAGTCTCTATCGTTAAGTGGATATATTGGCGATAGATATATCGTCAGTTGTAATGGTACTTATGGATGTATATTTTTATAATTTTTTCGATGTATTATTTCTGTAACATTGTTTAAAAAAATTCCTTTATTTTTAAATTTTAAATAGGTTCCAGATATATAACACCTAATGAATGTGGTTTAATTGTAATCAAGGCCGTTCACAATTCTCTCTCTCTCTCTCCCTGCGTCTAAGCCGTATGTGTCCATGATTTTAGGAATATATGATGATATAGATGATCTCTTGGGTAGCCTTTGAACCATGAGTCCATGACCACATGGCTTGCTGAAAAGCTGCTAAGGACCTGCACGTTGGGCGACTAATAAGATTGAAAGCACAAGCAGCCAGGCAGGCTTCACATTTTGGGTTTCCAACGTGCAGGTCGACCCCATTGCCAACAGAGGTAACTAAAGCGGCTAATAAAAAAAGCCTAATCCTTTCCTTACCTTTCTTCTTGACCTTTAATCTACTGCAGGCAGATGGGTTTTGGGTTTCCAACGTTTGACCGGCATGGGGCTAAGCAACAGCAGCTAGCAAAGAAGACAGGAGCACATGCCCAGACGCAATGGGGATTCCCTTGCCTTTTCTTCCTCCAAACACGTCGGCTGTTATCTTCTCCCCTTCACAGGCCGGGTAGATACTACTATAGGAATATACATCATTGCCGGCTCCAAAACGCCATCACTGCCGGATATTAGAGTCGGCAATGATTGGTCAGTATTGATAGTCGAGATTATCACTGCTGGCTCAGGAACCGGCAGTGATAAGGGCTATCACTGCTGGTTCAGCCTACAATTGGCAGTGACATTGGACTATCACTGCCGGCTCAAACCAAAATCCGGCAGTATAGTTCCAAATCACTGCCAGCTCGAACTAACAACCGGCAGTGATAAGCCGTGCACCAAATGTTTTTATTGCATATTTTTTCTGCATTATATATTTTTCTACAGTGTATTAATATAGTATATAAGGCATCGTTAAATCGTAATTCAAATATATTAAAACATCATAATATTTGGTTTTTACAATAGTCTGTTTACAAATATAGTTTGACTACATCTTATTCACTTTGATTTTGCACCGACTTCAGTAGAAGGTGTCGAAGTAGGCATGTCACAGGTTGAGATCAAAGGAATGAGGTGATGAGGCTACTCATGGAACTCGCTGTTTGGACGAATCTGACGATTTGTTCTTGAATTGCTAAAATTTTTGTTAGTAATAACTTATTGATTCTCAGCTTGGAGCACTGTTATTGAAGAAATGAGAAAGTTAATTAATGATGATATATGTTAAATGAAAGAAAAAGTAGGCATCAATGTGTAATTATATGCCATGGCTTCGTTATAACCGACACTCTTCGTGACAATTAAATGTTTATTTGTACATACATAGTATGCACATAAATTATTTCCCTAGTCCTGCCTCATGCATGGAAAGTTGTTATTATTTAAAAATCTTTCTTGTAGAGACGATACCGAACACTTTTCTTGCAATATCGTGCGAATGCCCTGTGAATGATTTTAAATAGTAATTAAACTTAAATGCAATAGAATGGAATATTACTAGAGTAATAACACAACAATGAGTTTACCTATTCAGCATGTCTAAAAGCCCTTGATACAGATTAGTTGGTTTTCTCGACGAATCCAAGACAAAAATCCTATTAGCATCTAACTCGATGACGAGGAGGACCCAGTAAAACCTGCACATATCTGTCAACATAGCCCATTAGTCCTATATCGTGTTACACAAAAATAGTGAAACGATATTAGAAGTAGGGAAATATGTACTTAAAGTTATAGGGTAAAAGCATAGAGGTTTTGTATTGCAACTTCAAGAAAGTATTAAATAAATAGTCTTCAATATATTGTGGAGAGTCCTTTACAATTTTTCTCGTTAACAAGCCTCCAATCAAGAAATGCTAACTTGACATTGCCATTTCTTCTATATAAGAAAGAAGTTAGACATGCAATTAAACAGGACAAGAATGTACAATAACATACATAGAGAGTTACAATGTCCACAGTCTGAGTATATTCATGTACAGGGTATCTTGCTGGTACAACATATACAATTCCTCAAAACCCACCAGAAGATGTTATCCCCATTGTGAAAATCCGACTCGGAACGCCTCCATACCATCATTGGACCACTGCATGTACCATTGATGGATGCACCGTAGTTGTGTTGTTAGGTGGTCTAAATGAGCTAGTTCAACCAGCGGTTTCCCCATAAAGAACTTCCACCTTAGACCTTGCTCTTGAGCATGATCTCGTTGAGCTGCATCTCCTTGAGCTTCTGACCTCAACGCATCGGCACTAGCCGCCTTCAAGTATTGCTTTCTGGAGATGCGCTCGTAGTCTGACATTTCACAAGGTTCAGAAGCCTACCCTATCTTTTTCATTTTTCCCATAGTCAAGAAAAACTTCTACGCATTAGCATCAACTTTAGTCTTCTCATGTGATGGCACCTTTTTGAAGTGAGATGTTACGCTGGCACTTATTTGCTTTTTCTGTTCTTCTTTAGTCATCTCAGCTGGTAATTTCTCCTGAGGTTGTGCTGACTTCACAGATGACTGAGATTTGTTAGACGATGGTGCCGACTTTCAAGATGCTGCTGGTGTTCGATTCTTTTTAGATGTCGGCGAATGAGTTGGACTTTTCCTGGGTGGTGCTAGAAGAGGAGTTGGACATTTTTTGGGTGGTGCCAGCAGGGGTGTTGGACTTTTTCTGTGTGGTAGCAAAAAGGACAAGAGGTCTCTGTGTGAAGAGTGTGGCTGATCATCATCATCATCTTTGTCATTCTCATCGTCCGAACCAAACTTAATCAAGCTCTTACACCACATGAGGAAGCTATGTACGTTTCCTCCTAGTTTGTTTTTCCTGTCCTCACTAAGGATCTCTACTTCCATTTTACGGTATTGGTGGACTACACTGTCCACTTCGACCCTGGTGAATCTCGGCAGTATCGGGTGGTAGTGCAAAATTTGCAAGGAGTCACATGGCCAAGCCCTGCCCTCAGCCACTTTGATGGTAATGCCATGTGCAGACAAATGCAGTTTGCACGGTGTCGGTTCTATGATGTCATCCATAGGAAAATGGAGTCCATGCTCTTCAGAAATCTCTGCGGATGCGCAGCTGCTCTTACGAGCATCGGGACTAAAGATCTGAGGGCTGTCATCGGGTGGCGGTCGTGAGCTGAGAGCTTTCTGTACTGCTTGCTCCATAACCTTATCCAGTTACACTCACTATTCCTCTAACGCTCTCGCACAGCAACATGTATTTGATGGTCCAATTGATCTTCTCTTGTTCTCTTCAAACGCCTATACAACCATGCGTCGGCTGGGAAGCCTTCTTTCCACGGCACCAAACCAACTCCTCGAGTGTGACCAGGGTGCTCCTTGTTACCCAGGGCTATGGTTAGATCGTCATTCTCCCTTTGTGGCCTGAAAGAGCCTTGGGAAGACTGCACATGAGCATTTGTGATTTTATGCGACACTTCCTGGTCTCTATCACTTCTGAAGCTTAAGCTGCCATCATCCGAGATAGAAGCCACCTCCCAAGCAACCAGTGCTTCGATCGTTCACTCAACTCTGTTGTCGTAGGAATGACGCCCCTACGGGTTAGTTCTTCTCTGCACCTATCCCATGCTGGTATTTTCTTTTTGTACCCGCATGTGCCTAGTGTGTGAGGGTAAATATTCTTATCTGCGTTAGCCTTGCTCTTTTGACTTACTATCTAGGCTTCTTCAGAATTCTTATACACCACAAAGTCATTCTAAAACTCCCTTAACTTTGGGTACATGTCAAAATTTGGTATTTCATTCTTCTTCACATAGTTCTTATTCAGTATCATCTTTCAATTCTTCCACGCTGTGCACATGATGCATAGTGCACGTTTCTTTGCAACCAACTCGGTCCCTTAGGGGAACTGGAACACTTTTTTTAGCTTGTCCCATAGCAAGCTCTTCATGTCATTGGGAACCACCCACTGATCACCTCAACAACAAGTCCATGATCTATAGCTAATGGGCGCATAATCCCTAATAAGAACCCCGCATGCTATCCTGTTGTAACACCCCGGCGCCAAACGCACCGCGAATGCTACCCAAAAACACACTTAAAAGAATGACACCTCTACGAGAAGACTGAAAATGAATTCAATCTTTAATCCCTTAAAGCGGCTTAAAACTAAGCCACCGAAATTTTCAAAATTTCGGCATGACCTCTCTAGAACAGAGGACATCCACTCAGTAGGCAAAAGAATGATAGCAGTCATATAATATATCAACCACTCAAAATAGGAAGAAACATTCTAGCATGTCCTTAGTTAATCAATCAAACCCCCAATAGAAGTTAAGAAACTCCAACACGATTTAACAACATATTACAACCTCATTAATTACATCCGAATTATTGAATTTGTTAATAAATTGTTGAAGATCAAGTCGTGCACGTGATACTACTCCCAACCGCATTTAATCACTTCAAGGTACCTAAAACAAGAAGCAAACAAGCGTGAGTCCAAGACTCAGCAAAGTGCAACAATAATAAAAAGGTAATGAATTCAACTGAATTGCTTTTAATCTAGAATTTAATATAGCCATTACTAAATGGAAATCAACCAATAAAAGAAATAATAACTAACTCCACTTACCACAACCAATTCGAAAACATAACTAAATCTTACCCCTGCCTCAATAAACATTTCTGGATGAGTCCACACCTCAATCCTCAACCTGTTTTTCCCATTCTCATCAATCCCATTTATCAGTTGCAACACACAATGCAATGGAATGCGTTTATGCTTTCATGCTCAAGTGAACAAAACATACAAAAGAAGAATCTCATATCCATACATCACAATCAACTCATTAAACATGATTCATCATTGTTAATGCAATACAGATGCACATATGCCATACAAAAGAAGAATCTCATATCCATACATCCATACATCACAATCAACTCATTAAACATGATTCATCATTATAAATGCAATACATATGTAAATATGCTTGCATGTTCACATGCTCATTTCATTTCACAATTCTCATGCATATGATGCATCATGCATGTCTCATTTCCTCTTTTAGCACATACCGGTATGGCCGAGTGCACACCCGTCGGTGTGCACCCTCTCATTCCCCTTCCACCCCGTGGTGGAGGGTGCCTACTTTCATCGACTCGCTCCCATACAACCACGTATATGGGACTACGAGGTAGGACTTTTGTATTCACTACATGTGAGCACAGAGGCCCGCATCAGAATGGGTCGCCTCTTCCATCAGGAATGCACAAATGCAAATGACATAAACAAATTTACGAACTACATTCATTTCTCACATTTGCATAGCCATAGCCAAATACATAAACATCACCCACTTCTCACATCCAGAAATTTCCATTTCACATTCTCAACACTCATAATCACATTCTCAACACTCCTAATCACATCCTCAACGCCCATAATCACATTCTCAACGCTCATAATCACATTCTCAACACTCAAAATCACAATCTCAACGCTCATAATCATACTCACATCACCAATTCTCGAGTAATTACTAATTCCATCAATCTTGACCATAAATCAAATCATTTTCACAATCTAATCCCCATACTTTCAGTATTCTCACTAGCCTACCAAACTAGTGAACCGGAATATGAAAGTAAAATTTAGCAAGATGTCTTCACGGCATCTAGATGAAATTCATTAAACTTCGCACATAACAATCAATCCAGGGATGCAGCATAATTTCATGATGGCAAGGCATATAAAGTTCATCAAACAAATCATAACACATTCAAACAACGATGCACTTGTATTAGGTTACTTACCCTTTTCATCAAAAGGCAATTACCTTACTAGACGTGCTTATAAACACGAATGAAATCCATAGCATAAGCATATACATAACGCAAGCAATCAACTAGATACCGTATAAGAGATATACGGGTTACACTTGCATATGAACTCGTTTTAAATAAAAGCATAACCAATTAACCATTCTCATTTATCATATCGCATGCAAAATCAAACATGACAATATTAAAGCAATACATGGATAACCATATTATTGTAAACCTAGTGGCTACCTAAGCCACAACTGATACAATGCACTTGCCTTTACCGACGCTTGAGGCAACGCGGGGTCGTGACCACCCCCGAAGGCACTCTCCCTGAAAACAACATTACGCACAAGAATGGATCAAGGTCCGACTCAATACCTCAATGCACGATGAAATCTAACTCCTGCCAAAAACAGTCCCAATTCACACTAATGGAAACTCCGGGCAACCCACTAGACAGTAGACATTAAACCTTAATAACAGGAGAACACATTGACAACTCTCTCAATTTGGGATCTTATTCAAAACCATTAACAAATTAAGCTAACATTCAAAGATCCAACTCTTCTCAATACTTCATAGATCAAACGACACAAATGCTCATGCTAATTGTTCAAATTTAAGAAACATATCCACATTGCATTATGAGTAAATAGGGAATGTATCAAACGTGAACTAACCTTTAAATAGAGGAATAAGAACTGACAATTTTGACCATTGGATGAGATATATGCTGCTTAGATATACATTAAAGACCAACGACATTTTTTTTAAATAAAACACCCAAATTATTCCACTTTACACTCTAGCCTTCTCACCTTAATGAGATGTCTACCATTTTGATCTACGGCATCCAACATTTCATATTTGAGTTCTCATTATCCTGGTTTAAGGGTGTTTCTTTCAATGATATAATAATCCAATGGCAGCTACAAAAATATAAAAATCCAAAATTTCCAACCAAACAACATTATTAACTAGAAACGTTGTCACTTCTCTCTAGCTGCTTAAGTTTCTTGAGAATCTTTAATGCACCATTCAATGATATGGGCCAAACTCCAGAAGCATTAGAAGCAAAGCAAGAATCAGTAGATATGCTACATTGACCTAATCTCAACATACTTATACTCTTACATACCATGCTATCAAAATTAACATTCCAGCAATCAAATATATTTACTATTGCTTCCATTTTCAAAGTTATTCAAATGGAATTAAGCATAACCACCTAGAGATATAACAGCCAAGTCGAAAGCATACAAAGCAATATGAACTACACAAGCATATACCTCACAGCCATTTCATCGAACACCTGACATGCATACTAGGAACCAACATCTCAATAAAAATCTAGGCTTGAGTCCTCACCACAAGAAGGGGCAGGAGGGGGAAAATGGCGATGCCTTGGGTCAGCCGGGTGGTTCGATGTCATGGTGTCTTCTTTGGTGTTGCTTCGAGTCTTTTTTTTGTGAGAGGGAGGGAGGGAGAAGAACCGAGCCAGGAAGGGTAGAGAAAGAGGCGCCGCTGGCCAGGGGGTAGCCACTACAGGATGGCCCATTAGCGCAAGCGGTATTACTGCTTCCAAAAATAATAATTCAAAGCTGACTTACCGCTTGGAAAAAGAATTTTAATTAAAAGCTGTAGTGCCGCTTGGAAAAGTAAGTTATATAAGCTGTCATACCGCTTGGAAAAGAATTTTAATTAAAAGTTGTAGTGCCGCTTGGAATTCGAGTATTCCAAGCGGTACTACTACTTTTAAAAATGGTTTTACAAGCGGTAGTACCGCTTTTAATGTATATACCGCTTGGAATACTTTTACAAGCAGCCGTATAGAAAGCAGTAGATATTAGAATTCCAAGCGGTCCTACTGCTTGGAATACTCGAATTCCAAGCGGTTCTACCGCTTGCGAAGACGTGTTATCCTGTAGTGAGCGCACCAACCAGGGGATTCCAAGGGAGCCCTGCTGCTACTCCGGTGGCTTCGGCTACTACTGCGGCTGCTCCTCCTCTGATCGCTTCTTCTTTGCTCCTCCTGCGGTTCATCTTCCGCCTCCGCTACCATTCGCCCAAATAGGGGAGGAAAGGCACCACCACCGGGCCGGAGAGGAGGGCGCAGAAGGAGGCGGCAAGAAGAATCTCGGCCAGGAGGCGCCAAAGACTGGGCAAAGCGACCAGAAAAGGAGGGAGCCAGCAGGGTGATCGGCAGGGAAGCCTGGAACAAAAATATCCTGGCCAAGGGAAAGATGAAAGCCACAAGAATGAGAGGAGGAGAGAGAGAGATTAGGTGAGGAGGAAAAAATTCCTAAAAACCCCTCCAAAACCAAAGTCCAACTTTTAATAACATCTGGAAATTTCGCGACAACACAACTTATCTCTCACCGGAATAACTCCGAAAATTAAGAAAACGAAAACAACACCGGCCAAAACCCTAGCCAAAGCTTGCAGTATTACAACTATACAGCCCCAATGATGACTTAGGTATAGCAGGTTCCTCGACTGCCGAGAGCTCTACTATATTATAAAGTCCCTTAGGCATTTTGCACGGACCACGACCTGCGCGCTTGTCCCTGATCAGAGTCCATTCCTAGCAAGTTTATCGAAAATTTCAAATTAACAAAGTCATATTTGAAAGACATGTATATGTCTTTCAAAAACATATACACAAATACATATACAATGTTAACAAAGAAAGACGTAACGAGGAGATGAAGATAGACATAACGAATGAACATAGACGTAAAAGCATATGAGAATATAGACGTAAAAGCATATGAGCCTAAGTATAGCCGCGTTGCTGGCTATACTATTCTTATGCTCGTGATGCCAAACTTATCAATTCAAAGAAATAAAATTAATATACATATTTGAAAGACACTTGCACATCTTTAAAGAACATATGCGCATATATAGTTTTTTGATCTTTATACACATACATCTTTCAAGGAGACATGCAAATATTTGAAAGACACGTATACATCATTCAAGAACATATACATATATACATCTTTTTTTTAATCTACATGCTCCAGAAAAATTTGACCATGAATAGAAATATACACATATACATACACATGATATATACACATACAGAGATTACAATTACAAGAGTTGATGCAAGTTCTGGTCCTAACTGTGCAATTTGGTGATCGATTCCAGTTGGATTGGTGTTGTCGATAAATCTTATCTGACATATCTAGCAGAGAGAGAGAGGGTAGATCACACATTACTTTGAGTGGCAGAAGAGCTGGTAGCAATACAAAACATTGTAAAGAGATCGCTATGCTTATGGAAAATAATGACCACAAACAAGCTAAGTAAGCTGCCTATTAGCTTGATTCCAGTGTAGATGTACGTACCATCGGAATATTTTTCTTTTCACATGATCAAAAGGCATGAGATGGAAGTTCCAGATAATTCATCTCTGGAAGGTTTTATGCAACCATGCATGAAGCAACAATACAGAATGTTCCATATATCCAACACATATTCGACGTCTAGTGCGCGCGTGCACACACATATATGTGTGTGTGTGTGTATATATATATATGTGTGTGTGTGTGTATGTATGTATGTATGTATGTATGTATGTATATGTATATATGTATATGTATATATATGTGTGTGTGTATATGTATATGTGTGTGTATATATATATGACCTATGCATTTAATTGTGTGCATTCAGGATCTACTTCGACTAACAAGCAAAATGATTATTCTATGTACTATTGATAAGTATACCCTCAAAAAGAACAACTATCTTAAATTGATCACACTCTTAAAAGCTAAAAATTTGGTAGTTATCAAATACCCAGTAAAACCCCACTGAATATACAGAGAGCCAAAATCTAACACCATGTGCCCGGAAAAAGATTCACTGCTTAATGCTGTTGTGATGATAAAACACAGGCTTCATCATCTTGTATTCTGTTGAGCTCGACAAGAGTAACTACTGCCATTTTGGGCAGGAATTTAAACCCTAGATGCATGTCAATTCTGTCATTCCTACACTAGACATTGCAATAAAGCTGGAATATGGAACAACAGAACTTACTCCATTATTGCAATTGGACATGAAATAGGGAATTGGCAGCTGAACTTATGGGACCATAAAATATTAGCGAAGAACTACAACAAGTGAGGAAACACGCTGAATTTCAAATCCAAGCATACAACTGATCAATAAAGTGGCACTATGTAATACATCACAGTCGAAGATACTACTGCCGCTGCAAATCATTTGACAAACATTAAAGCTAAAAAACTTTACTCAAAGGACTAGTGAGCTGCACATGATAATAAGCTCAGAACTATGGCAAGCCCAAAACAATTGCGTTTTTATTGATCAAGTGCAGTGAATAGTAAAAATTCTCATTAAGCACACTTCTCATAGATGATGATGATAACTAAAATGATCTGTCATCACAACAGTCCATATGTTCACATTTCGCACTTGTGAGTGCATCTGTATCCTGGATAAAATGATAAATATTATGATTATTTACAATCACGATTTTGAGAGTATCACCTAAGCAAAAAATGCGGGGGTCCGAGGCGACGGTGGGGAGAACTCAATGACCTCCTCGGTTCCCCAACCATCGACAATGCAGCCTTCCGGTAGATGTCGATTATGAACATATTTCTTTATAACCCCCATGAATCTCTCAAAAGGGTACATCTGATGTAGAAACACGGGACTAAGAATCCGTATCTCTTTCACAATGTGAACAATGAGATGGACTATAATATCAAAAAAAGATGAAGAGAAACACATCTCAAGCCTGCATAGAGTGTGGACCATGTCTTCCTACAGCTTATCTAGTTTTAACGGGTCGATAGCCTTCTGTGAAATCGCGTTGAAGAATGAGCACAACTTTATAATTGGGTCTTGGACTTTCTCTGGCAGAACACCCCTAATTGCAATTGGAAGCATCTATGTCATCATCACGTGGCAATCGTGAGACTTCATACCAATTAATTTTAAGTCTTTTATTGAGACTAGTCTCTTTATGTTGGCAGAGTAACCAGATGGAACTCTGACTCCATGCAAGCATTATTCGCACACGCTAATTTTTTTTCTTGCTCAGAGTGTAGCAGGCTACAGGAAGGTACTTTTTGCCTATATCCATTTCTTCATGATGCAGCTCCTTCCTGAATTTCATATCTTCGAGATCCATCCGTGCTTGGAGTGTATCTTTCGTTTTACCAAGTATGTCCAATAAGATACCAAGCAAGCTGTCACATACGTTCTTCTCTATGTGCATGACATCGTTTGTTTGTCGAACTTTTAAGTGCTGCCAATAAGATAAGACCCAAAATACTGATATCTTTTTCCACAAAGGAGCCTTATCATAGGAACTCGAGATAGATGTACTGCCTGCTCCCTTTTCATGAATAATTTTAAGATCCTTTACAACCATAAATATCTGTTTCCCAGTGTGATTCTTCAGAGCTAAGGCAGTGTCTTTTGTCCTATCAAAAGCTCTCTTATTATTACAGTATGGGTGATCCTTGCAGAGGAACCTACGATGCCGCATATAAACCATTTTCCGGTGGTTCTTCAGCCATCGGATAGCTGTATCATCCAAGCACTAGATGCATCTGTTGAAGCATTTTGTCATCTGGCCCGATAGGTTACCAAGAGCAGGGTAATCATTGATGGTTACGAACAACAATGAGTGTAGGATAAAGTTCTCTCTTTTATACTCATCCCATACCCATACACTATCGTTCCACAATATTAGAAGATTTTCAACCAATGGTTTGAGATACACATTGATATCGTTGCCAGGTTGCCTGGGCCCTTAGATCAGTAGTGGCATCATAATGTACTTTCGCTTCATACAAAGCTAAGGAGGAAGGTTGTAGATACATAAAGTCATCGGCCAAGTGCTATGACAACTACTCATGTTGCTGAAAGAATTCATCCCATCTGTACTCAACCCGAACCTTATATACCTCACATCATATACAAAATGCTTCTTATATTTTCTGTCGATGTTCCTCTATTACACAGAATCAACAGGGTGTCTGAGCATTCCATCCTTCTTATGCTCTTCGGTGTGCCATCGTAGCAATTAGGCATACCTTTTGTTCGCAAACAATCGCTTCAGACAGGGATTATAGGAAAATACCATACCACCTTACGAGGGATCTCTTCTTATGCTTCACCCCGACATCATCGTTATCGATAGCATCATCGTTGCCCTTATACCGGTTTGCTTTACAGGCAATATACGCATCCAAGTCTGTAAACTCATTGCGATACAATATGCAATCAGTTGGACACGTGTGTATTCTATGTACTTTCAGTCCCAACAAGCAGACAACCTACTTGGCCTGGAACGTAGTTACAGGCAACACGTTACCCTCTAGGTGAGCAATATCGGTCAGCCACAAACTTTGTGTTTGTGGATGGAATCCCCTAAGAAGAGTTAGAATGGCAGTTCCGACTCCTTGAGCGGAAGTAAGTCTCCCAAGAGACATAACAGCTCAATGAAGCTCTTATCGAACCAACCATAGTTTGCCTTCAACTACAATAGTGAAAGCACGGTATGCAGCTTTTTGTGCTCCTCCTTGCAGCCCAGGTGTAATGGTGTTGTAGAGTCCTCTACCATACGCTGGAACTTTTGAAACTCTCTTTCACTAGTGAAGTCCCTCTCTCCATCACACAATATTTAATCTAGATCATCTTCGTGGCTATCAACGAACTTATCTTCAATCACCGTCATATCGTTGTCTCCATTATCTTCATCAATGTGTTGCCCTTCATGTATAATCTCATTTTCAACATGCTTGGTCCAACAGGTATAGCCAGCCTTGAAGCCCCTTCGAAGCAAATGTGCATGTATCGACTCTGTGGTAGAAAACAGCTTCTCATTTTTACATCCAACGCATGGACAACACATATAATCCGCCACCTTCTTCGACTTGTGCACCGCAGCCGTGTTTAGAAAATAAGTCACACCATTAAAGAACTCTAGTCTGCGACGGTCCATATCATACATCCACCTTCGATGCATCTACAATTAATTATATCAAACTAAATTTCAGTAAATCAATAAATGATCACAAAATAATTTATTCTTTACAATAGTCATGCAATGCTAATTAATTAAATCAATAAATATCAGATAAGCATATAATTGCAAATAACAATATAATTGTAAATGATTAGATTTAAAAATCCATCTAGCAACTTTGACTATATTAAAATACATCAAACTTTTTATTATTTAAATATTCATCTAGCATTTTTTATTATTTAAATGATTTATTCATTTCATTTGATATATAGTGCTATTAAATTAAATTAATATACATCAAATAAGCATATAATTGAAAATAAGGATATATTTGTAAATAATTAGATCTAAAATGTATCTTGCAATTTTCTTTATTGCAAAATCCATCTACCATTTTTCATTATTTAAATATTCATCTAGCTATTTTCACTTTTTCAAATTCATCTAGCAATTTTCACTATTTAAAATTCCATATAACGATTTTTCATTATTTAAAATAATTATAATTAGATATAATGGTCCATCTAGCAATTTTTATTATTTAAAAATCCACTAATTCACAAAAATGAATAAGAATTGTAATTTATTCACTAAATTAGCTAGATCTTAATTTGAGCTCTACCGACCTAAAATGTTCACACCATACTATCACTAATTATCAAAATCTATAACAATCTATAAAGTAAAATCTAACTACAAATATAATGTAGATCAAGTTACTAACCTTGGAGAGAAATGCGAGATAAATTTTGGTATAATTTTTCAACAGCAAGTTGCCAAAATCATTGCCACTGAGCAAAGATAGAGCTCCTCTCTATTATGCTTGGTCAGGGAGGGGAACACCTATATAAAGATACTTATCACTGCCGGTTCTACGCAGACCCAACAGTGATAAGGTCGGATTGCGTGGGAAAATACTTATCACGCGAAAAAATACTTATCACTGCCAGTTCTGGAGTAAAACTGGCAGTGAAAATTCTGATATCACTACCGGGTAGTAACTGAACCGACGTGATACATCACTACCAGTTCTGGATATAAACCGGCAGTGATATCTGGTTATCACTACCAATTGTTTTTATGAACCAACAGTGATACATGCTCCCCCCAGTTGAACTTTTGAACCGGTAGTGATATGTTATCATTGTTGACTCTAGCCCAACCGGCAGTGATATGCCGATAAGGATGGCCTGTTCTGTAGTAGTGAGAGACAATAGCTTTGAAGACAAGATCACTGCACAAATACACAATGCAATACAATCAATACTCCGACATTGCAGCAACATGTAATGAGCAACAAGGGGGCAGGGAAAGTGTAATACCATTGCCCAAAATCCACTTAAAGACACTAGCTCACCATGGGACGGGTCCACGCATGCATAGAATCCACACATACACTTTCGTCATCGCTTTGTATAAAAGGATTAACCTTGAGGAGCTATGTTTATACCCAACAGGCATTATATGCTACTATAACTCACTTTAGATAAGTAATGTGACATTAATCCCACCACCACTTCACATGGGCTACGTACATAGGCATTCGTATTAACCAGTCGACGTATTATATTCACCCCCTTTAAGGGCTAACACCCTCGGTAGCACACCGTATACACGACAAATGATCATAATCATCCCTCGGTACATGTTTGTGCATCCAGCGCTGGCACATATGACATGTCGTGTAAGCACTTCGAACCCATATGCGCCATGTGCCATATGCCTATGCCTCTGCTCCACACGCACATGTGCAGGGAAGGTTGATTTACTGATACCATCTGTAATTCCCTGATCCAAAATTTGGTCAAAGTCCAGCCCACCGTGGGGCGGCTTCACGCATGTATAGCACTCCACTTATACTTTTATTCTCGCATCGTGCAAAAAAGTTAACCCGGAGATACTATATTTGGACCCAACAAATATTATATATTACTACAACTCACTTTAAATAAGTAATGTGGGACTAATCCTACCAACATTTCACATAGACCACATGGACCTTCACAATAATAGGTCGAGGTATTATAGGAAGGGAACCAAAAAATGACCTGTGTGTCCAGAAAACCAAACTAATTTGCATGGTAATGTGTCACTGTGTCAGTGCGCTACTACATGATAATGTAGCAAATAGTAGTTGATAACCTAGTTAATACTATATAGGGTTAGAGTTTTTACCATTTTTTAGATGTATCATAAAGTACCACCAAATTACCATTAAACTCTCATACCTCTTGCTATCTAACCCTTTAAATTTTTTGTACCTCTTGATACTATACCTTAAATCATCATTCATGTTAATTAATTTGCTATGTCTAGGAGTGGTATCAGTTGATGTGAATGGACCACTGTCTCATTTGCTTAATGAACTGAGTGGATATCGGAATTGGACAGCACCATGAACACTATTTTGAGGAAGGCCTATCAGCTTTTGCCACATATGTCAATGTGATGTATTTGTATGCATCTATACGACTATACATGTGTATGTGTATCCATGGAATGTAGCATGCCAGACAGGATCAGCACGCGCAATACCTAAACCAGTTTAAAATATCTGAGTTACATGAGCTGAAGTATCCGGCGACAGGCATATGAGCTATGACAAATGGAGCCATATGAAACGGGTGCAATGCAATGGCTCATGATCTGAGCATAAAGCACAAAATTAGATCATAAACTCTTTTTTGCACCTTAAATGAGCAATTTTTACAAATATTAAAGCCCCTGTTTTAATTGGGCTTACAGGAGTTAAAAGCCATGCTGTATATTTTTTGGACCGCAACTAAAGAAAAGCCCACAAAGAAGAACGAGGCCCACGTTCAGCTAATTGGTTATGTCTTCGACCAATTTGCTCACGTGCCTTATGTGTTGCTTCGCACTGGTCATTCCCAATCTGTGAAATAGTCATCCCAACTAAGAATACTGGTCGGTGCAAGCTGTTATATCTACACATGCATTCATGCAGAGAGGTATCTGACAGGTATGAATTGCTACTCGTAAGTTATCCTGGAAAAGTACCATTTGATGAGAAAACACCGTTTGATGTAAAGACATCTTTCGGTTATACAACACCTTTTAGAGCATAACTACCACCTCTTCATCATTTATAAATAGAGATCCCATTTGTGTCGTGAAGGGCATGATCAAATGTTAAATTCTCAGATAGAATCTGTAACACTTATACTCTGTTAAGCCACTTGGCTAATAAGAAGAAATCAACCATTTCTCCTTCACAATCATGTTTTCTCTAGAAGCCTGTAACCATTTTAATTCATAAGCACGGTCTAGACACCCTAGGTATTTAACATCGATAGTTGGCACTAGAAGGAGGGTCTCCGGTGATCAAAGTAAAGAAAAAATTCTCAGCAATGGATGAAGAAAATTCATTTGACCTCATTGACTACACCGATGTTGACGTCAACAACTATCTTTTGGAAGAAGAATGTAAGTATGACTTCTTTTCTGAATATGTTACTAAAGCAGAGTTATCAGAAATTCAAACTAATATAGATGAGGTCGAGGCAGAAGTGCCACAACTTGAGAAATTAAAAAGTGAGCACAATCACATTCCTGCCGCAATTTTGAAAGCAGATGTCCATGAAGCATATCCCATAGAAGTTAATAATGATCATGCTTTCCAAGACAATAACAACATTCTGGAGTCTCAAGTTTTGTTTGAAATGGCCACCGCCCCTTAGCCCGATATACCATGTGCAAGAAACAATATGATCAATGCTAATCATTAGCCTTTGTGACTAATTGCCTCGTTTACTCTTTAAGTCTGACAACTAATCTGCTTTGTGCTTGAATCAATTCTCACAAGATCTGCCATGGAGACAATCTGGTTAGAATTAATGTTTGTTGATTAGCAATGCTGAGCTTTTATGCTTACTATGGATTAGAAGGTGTAATATTGCTGATTTTTTAGTGAGTGGTTCTATATTACTTTTGAAGTGTAATATCGCAGACTTTTTTTTTAGAGTCGGTTCCAATGGGAGAACTGTGGGGCTTTAGTAGGTGTTTTTGGGGCTTAGTGGAGATTTTTTTCCCTAAATCCCTAACACTACCCCTTAAAATTTCCCTTTTTGCCCCTCACTTAAGTCTCTCCCTCACTCCCATCACTTAACCCCATTTCTTTTCCTACTCACTCCCTCCTCCCCAAACCGAGTGAACTAGCAGCTTGGGCTTGCTCTTCCTCCTTCTAGGCGTGGAGCTCCATGGTGCCTGCTCCTGGAGGTTGCTGGCGTCCTCCCCCTGCAGTCAAGCCGTCTCTTCCTCCCTTGAAGTCGGGCAGCATCAACTCCTCCTTGCTGTAGCAAACGAACTCCCTCCCCACTTGCTGTTTTTGGCTTTTGGAGTTAAGGTAAATTCCTAGGATTTGTGATTTGAGGTGGAGGCTTGAGCTAGGGTTCATGCTAGAGTATTTTTCCTGTAGTTTTGGTTGAGTTTGGGGTGGATTCGGAGTGAAACCCTATAGTTGTGCAATTTTTGTTTTTGGGCTGAGTTTTACCTGTTTGTTAGAGCTGTGTTTCGAGCTAGTTAAAAGCGTTTCCTGAATATTTGGCTGTAGAGAAAGTTGTAGCACGTCATTTCCCCTTTAATCTAAAATTAAGAACACTAAATTTCATTCAACCAATCAAAAGTTATGGTCATTTTAGTGCTGGCTATCCTGATTATACTTGTGTTGGTAGCTGAAACTTTGAGCTGCTGTTTAATGCTAGATGTAAGTCGAATTAAAATTTTTGATTGCCTATAGAAAGTTAGAAAATTTTCTGTAGATTAAGAAAATATCCTTGTTTGCTTGATTTGGATTTAAGAATCAATAGTTATGCTATTTTGAAATATGTTGTTTTGAAATCTGAAGTTGCTGAAGGTTCAGATTTTAGTCTGAGATTCAAAGTGCTATTTGAGGACATTAAATATATCTCCTGAATGAATGGTTGTATGATAAATGTATATTATCCTCTTGTGGTTATTTAGAGTACAAGAACTCAATTTTTGGTTTAGCCATTTAGGAGATATGCTCATTTCTGTGCCTGTTGTCCTGAACTTGTTTACAATAGTAGATATTGTTTTAATCTGTTGATTGAGTCTAGTTAGAAGTAGAATTAGAATTTCTCTTTGCCTAAAAAAGTTGAAAAATTTTGTGCAGATGTTGAAAATGTCTTCATTTAATTGATTTGGATCTGTCTATCACTTTTTATGCCTTGTTGAACCCTCTACCCAGAAACCTGTTTTTCTGAAGAAAATTCAGAAATGGACAGAGTTTTGAGTCATATTTAGATTTGGTTTTGAGGACTTTAAACACAATTCCTGAGGGGACGGATGTTGAGAAAATTGAGCGTGGGTGTCTTATGTTTAATTAGAGATAAAGAATACAATTTTTGGATGAACCATTTAAAAGATATGATGATTTTGGTGCCTACTGTCCAAATTGAGGACAAAGTGATTTTTCAGGTTGAATTGAGTGTATTGATTCTAGTAATATCTAGTAGTCTTTTTAATTGAAAGCTAATAAGTTTATTGTTGGCACGTTAGTGTAGATTTTATTCGTATTGAGTCAACCTTAAATTGGGGCTTTTGAGGTTGTAGTTTGAGGGCGTAGAGCGTTGTTGAAAGGGGATGTTATTAAAGCATTTTGCGATGTTTGTTTAAGGTGGAGTAGCTTTCGGAGTGGCCTCAGCCTCGCGCCACTCCGCTCCTTCCGGTAAAAGGCAAGTACAGTGTGTGCGTGGAAATGAGGTGTTCCATGGTAGATGTGTTAAATGCTAATTCTACTTGATTGTTGCAAGTATTAGTAAATATTGGTGCTCGTTATTAAGAGGACGTGAATGGATTCTTCTAAGAGTGATCTCTTGGTAAGATATAATCCCAGTAAGTATATCGTAAGGTAGATAATATTGCAATGAGTTGAATGAAGGGGGTAAGTGGATTACTTGTTGTTAATTTACGAGTATTGTACTTGACTGTGTCCCTTCGGGGAAGTTGTTCCTAGCATAGATACATGGAGTATTTCGCATGCCTCTTTTAAAGTGAGTGGATTGATTTCACTAATTGAGTTGAATATGTTAGTTGCAATGATTAATTGAGAAATGTTGTGCATACTTTGCATTCATGGCATGCATGAGATCGAACCAGGTCGGTGAGAAAGTCATATGGGAACATATGACTAATCCGGTGAGCTGAGAAGTCCTACCTCGTAGTCCCATCCATTGAGATGGATGGGAGCGAGTCATTAAGAGTAGGCCCCTCTACTGGGATGGAAGGGAATGAGAGAGTGCGACACCGATGGGTGTGCACACGAGTATACCGGTATAAATGATGAAAATGTGCATTTTGAGCATGAAAGCATATCGCATTGCATAGTATGATCAATGTGGATTTATGGATGAAGTGAGGAAAGGTTGAGTTGTGGACTCAATTAGAGTGGAGAATTGAGATGAAAGTGTTATTGTAATGCTGCGGGTTGTTCTCTCTGAGTCTTGGAATTTCCTAGTCCGGGTGTTTGGAGTACCTGTTTGCGATTTGTGGGTTTCAGGGTTGGGTGTGGGAAAGAATTCTTGCCCTTCTCCTTTTTTTCTTTTCTTCCTTCCCACCTAACCCTATCCTCACCCATTTTATTTTTTTCCCCTCCCTCACCCGAGCCAGCCACCTTCTTTCCCTGGTTGTTGTGCCTCCTCCTTCCCTCCAGGAAGTTCTCCCATGGCGCCTCCCCTCCAGGGAACTTCTCCCCATGGCGCCTTCCCCCCTGGTCCTCCTCCAAGTGGCGCCCCCTCCTTGCTGCAGCAGCTCCACCTCTCCTCCCTTGCTTCCTCCTCTAGGTGAGTGGTTCTTCCCCATGGATGATTGCTTTGGAGCTCAGTTTGGAGGCCCTTGACTGGTTTATTTGGGTTCTAGAGTTCCTAGATGTGAAAATTTTGGAGGGAACCCTGTGTTGTTTTTGAGCAGATTCGTCACCAGTTTTGTAGCTCGATTTGGGCAAGGTAAAGTCATTTTCTGAATATTTGTCTATAGAGAAAATTGTAGATCATCGAATCCCCTTTAATTTGAATATAAGAACGCTAACATCCAATCAGCCAATTGAAAGTTATGCCATTTTTAGTGTTGGCTGTCCAGATTTGGTTGTGAATGGCACCCGAAATGTTCAACTAAAGATTAGATATAGCTACAGGCCGAATTAGGATATTTGGTTGCCTAGAGAAATGTAGGAAATTTCCTGTAGATTTAGAAAATATTTTTTTTTCCTTGATTTGGAGTTAGGAATCAAAAGTTATGTCCTGTTGATGTTGCTGTCCAGAACTGCAATTTTTGCTGTAAGTTCAGAGTTGGTCTGAAGTTCAGATGGTAGTTTGAGGACTTTTCTTTTAGGTACTAAAAAAATGGCTATAGGGTAACTATAGGTTATCCTCTTGTGGTCATTTGGAGCCCAAGAATACAAATTTTTACTTAGCCAATTAAAAGTTATGTTCATTTTAGTGTCTGCTGTTCAGAATCTATTGTTAATGCATATAATCTCTGTTCATCTCTAATCTGGGAATTAAAAATGCATCTTTTTAATAAATGGCTGTAATAGAGTTGTAGATTATCCTCTTATGATTAATTAGAATCTGAATTCACTCAATTTGGTTCAACCATTAAAAAGTTATGCAAGTTTTACCTTTTGCTGTCCAAATTGTGGCTAGTAGCAGATTCAACTTTGTGTTGTGATTAAGTACAAGTTAGAAGCCGAGTTGGAATTTGTAATTGTCTAGAGATAGATAAAAATTTCAGTGTAGATGTTTAAAATGTCTTTCTTTGCTTAATTTAAAGTTGTTTAGCAATAGTTGTACTATGATGAAGTGGGCTATCCAAACCAGTTAGTATGAATTCAGAGTTTGGGGCAAATTTTGAGTTAGGAAGTAAATGTGTTGTTTGTTGACTCTAGAACTTGTGAATTTGAGTACGTAATCATGTTTCCAGGTGGTATAGCTTCGGGAGTGGCTTCTTCTTCCCGCCACTTTTCTTCTTGCAGTTAAAGGCAAGTGCATGTAAAACAGTAGGGTAATTTGGTGGTATTTAATGTTAAAACTTAATACCATATTCCTTTTCTTACTGTTATTGATTGACCATACTTACTTATACGACAAATATGAAATACTTATGAGATGAAAGGTATTGGTGGATGGTTAAATGAATGTGTAAGGTATATAATGAGAAGCAATGCATCATTCTCATTTATATCCAAGAAATTGCATAGGCCAGGTCGGTGAGAAAGTCATAACTAATCCAATGAGGTCGGTGAGAAAGTTATGACTAATCCGGAACGCCACAGAGAAAATCCTACCTTGTAGTCCCATCCATCGAGGTGGATGGAAGCGAGACAGTAAGAGTAGGCACCTCCACGAGATGGAGGTAGAGGGTGAACATCGACGGGTGTTCCCTCAGCTATACCGGTATAAGTCTGAAAAGGTGCAAATGAGTATTCATGCATATCTGCATTGCATGGCATTACTATTAATGGCTATTGTGATGAGTGGTAATGTGTGGAGGTGGGATAGGGCCGTGGGCTCACCTAAAAGTATTTAATAAGATATGTGACAAATTGTGTGTAATATGGTTATGTCGGATGCATTGTTTGGTACTATTAAATGATGGATGACAATTGATGATCCTTGAGTTGATGGTAATTTACAGGTTAAGAATGGATCAAGTCATGAACTCATCCAATGTTGTCTAATGAGGTATGTGAAATAAGTGAGCAATGTAGTGAGGAGGTAACGGATGGTGATTTCTTGGTTTATGTACTTGTTAATTTGGTATAGTAGATAGGAGCATGTTACTAATTTAAATACTTTAATTGGTATTGATATTATTACTTGTTGTACTTTGCTGAGTCTTTGAACTCACGCTTACTTGTTTAATGTTTTTAGGTACTCTGAGGAGAACCATTGGGCTGAGAAATAGCATCACGTCACTCACTTTCATGCCATGTTCAAATAGTAGATTGGAGGAATGTTACACTTGATACTAGTTGAGTTCATTGTGTAATCGTGTAGTAGTTAACTTTAATTGATGATTGTCGATCTTATGATTAGATGTATGTGTTTCTGTTGCTAATTCCTCTTATGGCGCATCATATTTGTCCTTTTGATACTTGCATAGTTGTTTATGCGTAGTTGTTTATGATAGTAGTCGGATATCATGCCTTGTTGTATTGTTATTAGATTGATTATTCTCTTTTGTCTGCTGAGTGGATGTCCACTATTTTAGGGGAGGTGCTGCCGAAATTTTTAGTGGATTTCGGGGCACTATTAGTGTTTGATCTTCCTTATCTAGTTTTAATTTCTATTTGGTGACACTCAGGGCACTGTGGGTGCTGGGGTGTTACAGTTATATGGCTATGTCATTCTCACTTATGTGCTGGTATGAATTAAATTAAGGATTATTGTCAAGTAAAGCATCGTTGGTGTTAAATGGTTTTATTATCAGGTTAATACCTTGATTGTGGTAAATAATGGTGTTGTCAAGTTATTGCTTTAAATGGGTGTATCGTTGTCATTGTCCGAGTGTTGTTTTGTTTGTACTAAATGATCCTATTATCAAGCTCTTACCTTACAAATGTTATTTGGATTTGCTACTGTTTTTTATGTACTTTGCTGAGTTAAAAAAAACTCACGCTTGTTGTTCTTTGTTGTTTTAGGTGCTCGGAGGTCGACTTCGGGGACGGGGCTTAGCTGCACTTCACACTCACTTCATGGCCCCTGATTAATAGTTGGATCAAGTTGCTTTGTGATTTAATTCATTGATAGCTAGATTTAAATTATTATGAAGTTGTGATTGCGTAATGGTTTAAGTTTTGTGATGTATATCTTGTCGCGTGCCAAGCCAAATTCGATTTGTTATTATTGCTTCTACTTTTTCCTTGAGAGATCCCTTGGTGGATGGTTTATGATCATTAGTAGAGTTGTATCATTCTTGTTCTTTGTTATGATGTTAGTATGTGGATTATTCTCTCGTTTGTCTGCTGAGTGGATGACCTCTGCTTCTAGAGAGGTCATGCCGAATTTTTTTGTTTTAGGTTGTTTAGATGATAAGCCTTATTAAAGAATTTAGAGGTTAAAATTTGTATGGAAAAATCTTGGGTAGCATTTTGGGCCCAAGTGTGGGTTCAGGGTGTTACATGAAGTCACAAGCGCTATGCATGGATTAGAATCTCAATTTTAAGGCCTTGAATCATCAATAATTTGGCCAGCATCTAACTAGGATTTTGATTCTCTGAGAAGATTTCCAGTATTTTTTTCTGTGTTCTATTGAAATTTGAAATGTCTATTGAACAAGATCTAACATATGTTCAATTTCTCTGCTGCTTGTTTGATCTGATGTAAATTATGTGTGCTTTTGTTGCATATGATCATTGATAAGGTTGTGACTTGTGCTCACAATTCCCCCCACAAACAATAGAGTAGCAGATGCTGTTCTTGTATGGCTTTATCTTAATTTTTCATGCTTGGATCTGTTAATCAGAATGCCCAAATGATCTAGAATTCAAGAACTAGTGTTTTGTTTGTTTCTACTTCGCAGGTGGGCCGATGGTTCCAATGCTTACTGGTGGGCTAAGATGTAGTAGTCTGGAACTGCATATCTACCCAAGAACTAGCTTTGTCCTTGCTCTGTGCTCTGGTCGACTCGAGTGTCGTTGCTTCTTACCTTATCTCCATGGTTACAACTAGTTACTCTAGTTACTAAGAGCAGCAGGAGCTATCTAAAAAGTCTATGGTAATGCACTATTTTTTTGTTAGCTTCTACATTATAGAGAGACAAGATTTAATGCAAGGAGTATGTCCATACTGAAGTTCATGTATTCTATTACTAATCTTTCTCAAAACTTATGTGCTCTCTATGGTCTATATCTGGCTGACCTAACATAAAAAAATTGTGATCTGGAAACGATTATGCAAGCAATGACAGATTATGCATGACCAGAATGCTTCATGTTATGTTTTGAGTTGAGTTAATGCTTGACAATGCTTGAGTTGATGTTCTGTGCAATATTTACAAGGGGAATACCCAAATAGAATACCAAGTTTTTACAAGGGAAAATAAATCCAGATGCATTCAAGTGGTTTTTTTTGTACCCACAAATATAAAAGTGTAAGATATTTACAGGAGTAAAAAATTTCAAGGTTCCCAAGCAGGCCCTTAGAGGTTATAAAAAATCATTCCTTTCCATTACATGCTGTTGAGCTTGCCCAGTTGGTTAAGGCACTGGTCCCTGAAGTAGGTTTGGGATCAATCCTATTCAACGTTGTTTTTGATTTTGTATAAAAATCTCTATGCTCCCTAATACATTTCATACAAAAATTTTATAAGCATAGAAGGTGCTCAGGTCTCAGCATTGAAGTTTTCACCTTGGGTAGGGGTGGAAGCATTATTTAACCGAAATCGAAAAACCGAACCTAACTAAATTAACCGAGAAATTCGATATTTTCAGTGTTCGGTTTGGGTTTTTTCGCTACTTCGGTGTATGGTCTTTGGTTTGGTTTTCATCATCTAGTAATCGATTAAAAGTAGCCAAATAGTGTACAAACAACATGAAAAATTCCCCACCCAGCCCAACCCTAGGTCGATTGGCCCCCGATCCTGAGGCCCTGATTCATTCCCCATTCGGCAGCTTCGACCATTACCCCTCCACGCCTCGGCCCTGCCCTCCATGGCTCCACCATTCTGCCTTCCAGTCCTTCGCGCCGATCTCTACCCTCCAGCCCCTCTGCGGCTCTGTCGTTCCACCCTCCTATCCTTCGAGCTTCGATCTCTACCGGTTACTGCCGCCGCCGCCTCCCTCGGTTTTGCCTCAAGTGGATCTGTGGATATCATCACCGCCGCCAACGCCTCAATCTCTGCTCATCGCCGCCAACGCCTCAATCTCTGCTCACCGCCGTCCGTCCCCAAGTACTACTTCAGCTGTTCTGGAACCACGCTGAGCATTTACCTATGATAAAATAAATAATAAATAAAAAGATGATGAGAAGTGGTGATGGGATTTCCCTGGATAAATAAAAAGGTCTCACTACAGAATGTAGGTCAATCACCTTAGCTATTTCAAAAACTACTCTACTGCAATATGAGAGAATGCTGATGGACTTAGGAGCCAGTTGAAAAGATACATTACGAAATACTACTTTTTGCGTCTGATGCTGGTTAAAGTTGACTAGGAAAAACACATTTCGTTTCTATGCTTGACTTTTTAGAAAATGCTCTTACATTTTTCGTATAGAGGTGGTCACTTTTGTATTTTCAATCAGCAATTAGGATAGTAGCAAGTTTATTTTATATCAAACAAACATGCTGTCATTGTGTTAATCATTTCCATGTATTGTTTATTTATCTGGATAATTATTACTCCTTTTTTCGACTAGCTGTGGAGCTTGTTGAGCATCTTAGAGCAATGGGGGAAACAAATGCTCCCTTTCAAAGAAGTCCTGTGAGCCTCTTTCTTGTCATACTTATTTATTGATGTTGGTGCTGGACTGCTGGAGGAGTGCACAGTGCTGCTGCTTCTAAGCTTCTTCTAAAATTTAATTGTGCTTTTTAATTGCTTGTCATTGCTGGACAGTGGACAATGTATGTGCTATACTGGTATTGCATGCTTTTAGTTGCTTGTGTTGCTGGACAATGTATTTTGTGGTATAATGGTATTGCTGGACAATGTATTTTGTGTTAATGGACATTATTATGTACTAGACACTTGCTGCTACTGGTTCAGGGAATTTCGGTTAACCAGAAAACCGAATTAATCGAACCAATTTGGTTAGATTAATTCGGTTCGGTTTTAACTCTGTTCAGTTTTGATTCGATTACCAGAATCCAAAAACCGAAATATTTAAAAACAAAAAAAAATTGAATCAAATTAACCGAATGCCCAACCTAACCTTGGGAATCATGCTGCAAAAATCAGTACCGAATAAGCTGCTTCTGGGAGTCGAACCAGCAACCTCGTACTTTCCAACCAAATGAGCTATAGTCATTTTTGTGTTTTTATTGTAAAATGTTTATATGTATTCCTTACAAAATGGTATTGTAGTCGTCAAAAAATGGTGCCAAATCCAGTCCAAACTGTTGAAGTATAAGTGAATTGCCCACCTTTCCTCATCAGTTTAAGCTTTTGTATCGTATCAGAGTCAAGATGTCTCGAGTTCAAGACCCGGTTGGCGTAATTAAAAAATAATAATTGCAGCCTCCTTCTATTACATGTCTTGGGCCTGAGGAAGCCTGTACATGAGAAAAGCGTTGAAGTATAAGTAAATTGACTACCTTTCCTTATCGGCTTAAGTTTTTGGGTGAATTGGCTGGTGCATGCAACTCAATACAAATAACCTAAAATTCGGTCAAAATATTCGAAATTTCACGCGAGATTTCTGAAAATACTGTAGCAATTTGAATTCTTTTCAGAAAAATTATTTCGCCAGGATTCTAAATTTCGGAGGGGTCCGAAATCTGAGATTTCGCAAAATTTCTCGAGATTTTGATCCTTGGACACAACCCTCCCCAATTCTGTGTCATGGCTTCCTCTGCATCGCAACCTACCCTCCCAGATAGCGGATCCTACCATCACATACTCAGTGTTCCTGCGTCCTAGCTAAACTCGCCGGCCGATTATATCATTACCAGGATCGTCATGATATCTTGCATCTTGCACATGAAGTGCGAGAGAAACTCAACATGCTTTCAGAATAAGAAGTTAACTGATCAGCGAAGCATGTCATCACCTTGTGCCACGTTCACCATAAGCATGCCTTCAAGTCTTCTTCGACCTCAAACCAACCGTCCCTCAGCTCCTCGAGAAATTCCTTCCAAACACCCGACCTCGGAAAAGCTTGTCCTAAGTGAACTGCACAGCTGTTTCCTTGCAAACCCAGATTCATAATCTAGCCAGTCTGATATTTTTCATAGTAGCAGCACTCGCTTTGTTTCTGTTGACTCGATTACCAATTTCGACATCATTTTTACTTATGCATCAAGCACTGAAAAACAAGCGTGCTGAAAGATAACGCCATTTGGAAAGCTTGAAGGAGGCAAGTCTACCTCTTTTGGGTATGTTTTTGGATAAAGGAAGCTTTATTAATTTCAAGAACATTACATCGAGGAGATACAAGTTCTTGAAACTTCTCCTGGTCTCTGCTTAACAAGAAGCACACAGCCCAGTAACTTAAAAAACAAAAAATAACACACCCACATTAAAAACAATCAATCCGCAGATTAGACCGCCATCTAGTAGCCTGGGAGAAAAAAGTCATGGCCACCTGCACCAATCGTTGAGTAGCCTGTACCAAAGTGGTTCGCAATTCCGGCTTCTACAGCACAGCCCATATACGCAGCCAATGGGAGGTAGCCAAAATAACCTGCAAAGGAAATGAGTTTGATCTCCTGTCAAAGACAATATTATTCCTGTGTAGCCACAGGGACCAACAAATGGTTGCGGTTCCTAGCAACACAATATTTTTAAGATCTTTGTCAAAAGAGACAAGCCAGCTCCCAAACATATGAGCAACACTAGTAGGTCTGCCAATACCAAAAGCTAGATACAGAAAACCCCAAACCATATGAGCAAAACGACAATGAAAGAACAAATGCATAATTGTCTCCATTTCATGACAAAAGCAACATGTTGTACTACCTTTCCAATGACGTTTTGTCAAATTGTCCTTAGTCAAAAGAACCCCTCTTGTGAGGTACCACAAAAACACTTTGATTTTTAGAGGAATTTTTAACTTCCATAAACGCAAATTTGAATTAGGAACATGCATCTTGTTTAATCAGTGCCAAATAATGAGACTTCACTGAGAATTGACCAGATTGACACAACTGCCAACGAAATTCATCATCACCCTATGTCAACTGTAAGTTAACGATACGTGAGAGCAAATCATTCCACGCCATCAACTTAACTCCAATCAATGACCGTCTCCAAGCTATGTTTGGTTGGGGATTCGCAAGAACTTCAGCAATAATTATGCTTTTCTTCCTTACAATGCTATATAACCCAGGATATTGATTTTTTAAAGCACTGCGTCCAAGCCAAGTGTCTTCCCAAAATCGCACCTGTAATCCATTATTGATTATGAAAGTACCAAAACGAAGGAAATCTCGTTTTACTCTCATCAAACCGGACCAGAAATGCGAGTCTCCTGGTTTCCACTCAACTTGTACTAACGGTTTAGAATTGAGATACTTATTTCTATATAGCTGCTGCCAAGTACCATCCGACGTTAAAAGCTTAAACAACCATTTACTCAAAAGGGCAATGTTCATAACATTTAGATTATGGATGCCAAGATCCCCTTGATTTTTGGGTTGGCATACAATACTCCATTTTGCAAGACGATATTTTCTTTTGCACTCGTCACCTTGCCAGAAAAAACGAGATCTGAAATAATCAATTTTTTTAAGTACACCTTTAGGAATCTCGAAAAATGACATCATATACATTGGAAGGCTATTTAACACTGAATTTATAAGGGTAAGTCTACCTCCAATTGAAAGATATTTGTCCTTCCAACTACTTAGTCGCTTTTCTATACGTTCTTCTACCCTTTTCCAATCTGAATTTCTTAATTTCCTATAATGAATAGGAACTCCTAAATAATGCAGAGGAAGTTCCCCTTGTTTACAACCAAATAGATCCATATACTGCTCTAATGCATCCTGGGCCTCACCAAAACAAATTAACTCACTTTTGTGAAAGTTTATTTTGAGCCCTGAAATTTGCTCAAACGCACACAGCAATAACTTCATATTGCGTGCTTTATTCAGATCATGTTCCATAAATAAAATTGTGTCATCTGCATATTGAAGAATAGATAAACCTTCATCTACTAAGTGAGGCACTACTCCACCAATTTGCCCCTGCCCCTTAGCTCTTCCAATCAAAACTGCCAACATGTCTGCAACAATATTAAACAACAAAGGTGATAAAGGATCACCTTGTCGGAGCTCTTTTCTAGTTTGGAAAAAGGGACCTACCTCATTATTTACGTTAATCGCCACACTACCTCCTGAAATGAAAGACTTGATCCAAGAAATCCACTTAGATGAGAATCCTTTCATTCGTAAAGATTGAAATAAAAAAGGCCATTTAACCTTATCATATGCTTTCTCGAAGTCGATCTTAAATATAACCCCATTAAACTGTTTACTATGCATCTCGTGAATTGTTTCATGAAGTATTACCACCCCTTCTAGGATGTTTCGACCGCGCAAAAAAGCCGTTTGTGTCAGACTCACAACCCTATCTGCAACCATATTCAATTTGTTTGTCGCAACCTTCGTAAAAATTTTGAAACTCACATTTAAGAGACATATTGGTCTGTACTGTTGAATAACATTCGCTTCCTGAACTTTAGGAATAAGATTAATTATTCCAAAATTCAGACTAAAAAGAGGAGTATCTCCCGCGTGAAGCTCCTCAAACATAATCAATAGATCACCCTTGATAGTATCCCAGAATGTCTGATAAAATTCTGCTGGAAAACCATAAGGACCACAAGCTTTATTATGATCCATCTGGAAAACAGCATCTCTAATTTCTTTCTCCGTGAACTGAGCAGTAAGAAGATCATTTTCCTCCTGAGAAACTTGTGAAATATCTTGATTGGCTCCCTCATCAAGATCTAACAAACTCTCTCCCGGCTCCCCAAATAATTCTTTATAAAATTTGGTTATGTAACATGTGAGATTATTCTGTCCCTCTATCGTCCCGCCCGCATGATCCAGCGAATAAATTCTTTTCTTTCTATGTTTGACATTAGCTATCAATTGAAAGTATCGAGTGTTATTATCCCCCAAGAGGACATGTTTCACTTTTGCCCTCTGATAATATCTAATTTCTTCCTCTCTCAGTAGCCTGCCCAAGTTATCCCTAGCCTGACTCAGGTTCTCTCACTTCGACTCAGACAACTCCCGAATCTCAGCGGCAACATCCAACTCATTGATTATTCCCTGCATCTCTCGCTTCTTTTTCTTATAATCCCCATTGCTCTTACATGCCCAACCCTGAAGATAATTACGCAAAGCCCCCAATTTACGATTCCAACGTTGGATAGAATTATTCCCTCGTACTGGCTTACCCCAGATTTCCACCACCTTGCCATGGAAATCATCTCTGGTTAACCAACTAAGTTCAAATCTGAACTGTTTCGCATAGCCAGAAAAAGCTGGCTCCCCTGTATCAATCAGTAGAGGGGTGTGATCCGATATGCCTCTATCCAAAGCTTGAACAGAAACCAACGGAAATTTAAACTCCCACTCCGAAGTCATAAGAATCCTGTCTAACTTCTCATATGTTGGAGTTGGTAAAGAGTTTGCCCAAGTAAACTGACGACCAGTAAGTTCAATCCCTCTCAGGTCAAGACTGTCAATGACAGCATTAAATAAGAAAGGCCAGCGATCGTTAAACCTATTATTATTCTTTTCCGACCTTTTCCTCGTAATATTAAAATCTCCCCCAATAAGAGTTGGTAAATGGTTATGTTGACAAGTTCTCACTAATTTAGCCAGAAACGCTGCTTTACAATCATCCTGGCTGGACCGTAGACTACCATTAGAGTCCATTTAAATTTATCTGCCTTATTACATAGATGGAATTTGATAAAAAAAATCACCTTTCTCTACCCCAGACAGATCAAAAAAGGTATTATTAATGCCTAAAATAATCCCTCCTGATCTACCTTTAGGGGCCAGACAATGCCAAGTGAATTCTGCACCTCCTGTGAGCCGTGCAAGTTTCAAACTTGACATGTCTTGTTTTCCTGTTTCCATAACAGCAATAAACTCCAAATTATTATCTCTAACAGCCTCTGAAATGTACCAAAATTTAGCCAAGTCTAAAAGACCTCTGCTATTCCAAAAAAACCTTTCATATAATCCTTTTTTTCCTTTTAATTTACGATTCCTGCGAGACTTACGAGCTGAGGCCATTAGATCACAAATTCTCATATCTAAATCCTCCTTCTCTATATCTGCATCAGAAACATCCTTGATTAAGTGCTCGAATAAATCACTATCACCCATAGCGGCTTCGTCATCACTTGATACCAAGGAATTACCCTCCCTGCTCACTAACGAAACTTTGGTATTAACCTTCTTTTTAGCTGATTGAGACATTATAAGCCTATCAACTTCAATCCTTTTTAACGCTTTAATCGATAGATTAGCCCCCAGATCATTCTTTGTCATCCTAAAACCTAAACTATCTAGTTTTGCGGCACAATTCTCATCAGACCATGTTACAAAAGACAAAGAATTAATTTCATGAGACGTACCGTTCTCGTTAGATACAGTAGAGGAAGGCGAAAATGATCTCTCCATTGGAGGGACCACCGACTTAGCTCCTTGTTTAGTATCCAAATTCCGCATCGCGGTTTGATGCATAGCTTTACTGAGCGCATCCCCATCTGTCATAACAGTACCATCAACATTTTGGACATTACATCGTAAACTACGACGAAGACCATTAATTGAATTGTAATTAATCGAACTCGAATCACAAGAAGGGTTGCAAACCGGAACCATACCTTCAGATGAAGATGACATTCCCATGTCATGACCCAGAAAGTGTTCCCTTTGAGTCTCACCCAGCATCCTCCCTCTAATATTAAAAGACCTGTCAAACCTTTGTGAAACACCCTGATGCTGCACATCACAAGGCTGTACACTGGAACAAACCCCCTCCTGAGATCCCTCCCGAACAACACTGCACCGAATCTGCTGGCCCTGACTAACCCCCTCCTGAGATCCCTCCCGAACAGCACTGCACCGAATCTGCTAGCCCGGACTAACCGCAACCTTCCCAGTCTCCTGCGACAACACAGAGTCCAGAACAACCTGCCCCTCCCTCATCTCCTGAGGTGACAGAACAAAATCCCCAGAACAGACATCAACCACATTGGAAGCCGAGTTCTGAGACCTTAACCAACTGTCAGCCTTCACTTCTTGCAAGGCCCGATCAGTCAACACTGCTGAATTAACACGCTGCAGACTTTTAACTGGCATTATCTCCTGTGTTGCCCGATCTTCATCCCCAACACATTCTTTCAAAGGCGAATCCAGAGACCATGCCCAGCTATCCACCTTTTCTACTTGCAATGACCGATCGGCCCCCCCCGATGAAGACACACTCTTCTGACATCTATCTGGCAATTTTGTTACTAGAATCTTTGGTGACGAGTTCTCAATATTTGCTAATGAATAACTCTTCAATTTCTCATAAGCACTACAAGACCCCTTCACAGGTGAGGCATTCGCCGTCTGCATAGGGACATGACCACAATCCGAAGAGGTAACATTAGAGACTGAAGAATCTGTCACACTTTTCATTTTCTTCACACTTGCATCACCTTTACCCCCATTACTCGCCCCCTCAGCACCCGAATCACCATCATCTTTCTGATCAGTGTCATAAGGATTAGGTGGCGGCCTTGCCGACTCAAAAGAACTCCCTTCAACCGCAAATACAAGATCATAGCCAAACTTGTTAAATACCAAATCAGTTTTGAGTGGCAATTGTCCTCTGTCAATCATACCAACTAAGATCCGGATGACCCCTTTTTTCTGTACGTGTACATGTCAACTTCCAGCGTAACCCCAATCAACGACCCAAGAGCCCAAAACCCCAAGTAATGACGCCAAGCATGAGGTACACCTGTAACATGCACCCAAACCTCATCTAGATAATAAGCAGGTGTCACATCTCCACCACATTCCCACTCCGAAATTGTTAGAGTAACTTGATGATTCTTTAGTTTATATTCTATATCTGACATCCTCTTTAACTCCTCCGAAGGAAAAGCAACAAGAAAAGCATCTTGCTCATGCGGCAGAGCCTCCCAATTCCAATCCATCCTGGTAAGCTTTGCTAGCTCACTTTGGACAGTGGCCGCATCCAATGTACCACCAGTGATCGTGACCAATGCAGTCGGAGCCGGATTAGGCGTTTCCAATTTAAAGTCGAACTCAGGGATTCTGAAGAAACAAAGTTCATTCTTTGCGCACCCAAACATAGTAGCATTAGGCTTCGGCAATTTAAGCAATGAGCACTTTACTGGCAAATGGGAGTTCAATTTATTGCATATATAACAATCAAGATTTGCTTGGCAGCCTGATTCTAAATGACCAACAAGTTTGCATCTGAAACAGAAAGGGGGCCTAGGTTTTTTCACCTTGGAAGCGTCTGCCACTTTCTTCTCTTGCGCCAAACCATGATCAACAGCCACTCCATCATCCACCCTCTGCCCCACCGGAACAAACTACTGTCTTAATGGTGCCGCATACCACCCCCTCCCGCCAGAATTGTGGCCACGACCAGGAGCCTAAACGCCCCGACCATGCCCACCAGCTATGCCACGATCAGCCCCGGCCATACCAGAACGGCCGGCGAAAGCCCCACAACCGCCCGGATTAGGCCTCATCGGACCTTGAAACCGTCCCCGTTGGGCACGGCCAAAAGGCGCACGGTCGCGATCCTGTCTGCCCACCGGCCCTAACCATGGGAGACGATCCTGTTGTTGACGCTCCATCACCAGCGGCGGTGGAGGAAGAGTGACTACTTCAGCATATGAACGCCGAGAGCAACCCTCCTTGGATGTTGGAGTAAGTATCTGAAACTGTTTGCAATTGGTCTTCCTTTCAACAGGCCGACGAAGCCAATTACGGGCCCTGCCATAAGCTTTGGCCCGATCCACTAAAAAGGCGAGATTTTCGGTCAAATTCAAATTTTGAATACTCCTATCCCTGACCACCGGAATTTGATCACGAGTTATTTGAACAAGGTTCTGCAATGCTGGAAGGCATGTTCTAGCTAATGTTGTGTTAGTAGCTTTCTCACGTTTGAGTATATGTTGTCAGCTTATCTATTAAGCTCATATACAATACCACAACTAGAATGCAAGATCATGGACTGGAATGCCTACCAAAATAGGGTTAAAAAACTGGAAGATTTGATGGAATAAAGGA
Organism: Guadua angustifolia; assembly: GCA_036346375.1. Taxonomy (NCBI): domain Eukaryota; kingdom Viridiplantae; phylum Streptophyta; class Magnoliopsida; order Poales; family Poaceae; genus Guadua; species Guadua angustifolia. The sequence goes on along the minus strand of CM070511.1, from coordinate 6,012,290 downwards.
ACAGCAACCGGTAGGTGGACTAAACAGGAACCAATTGTTTGATGACACCAACACAAGGTCAAGGATGAAGGTAATATAGAAGTATTCCACTAACATCCAATTATGAAAATAATACAAGGTATGCCACGCTTTATCATGATAATAGCAAGAATTAAGGTTTCAAAAGAAAGTAGTGGCAGGTGATGATGGATCACAGAAATCATTAGAAAAGACAGAGGATGGCTGCAATAGAAAATGTGAGACTTCCACAACATTTCACGATCTTGCATTGCATTATATGACAATCGCCAGGTTCCAGCTAACCACATCATATTTTACTAAACCTCATACACTGTATTTCAATGAGACCGCTTTCTTATGTAAAATTGCTACTCAAGAAGAGAAAAAAAAACAAGTTGCCCTTTCTTGTCTTCACAAGTTTCAGAACCTCTTCCAGTATTCAGTACCTATGTCTTTACCGTATCCTTTCGGCCATTCAAGACATTCCTTCAGTTACTGATGACTAGTTACAAAAAGCTTCTGAAGAACATTGTACTCCTTTATTTATGTCTGAAAGAACATACTGCCCAGAATAGCTTATTGATCAGAAACCAATTGCATGTTAGTAATAAACCCTTTGAGCAAACTAACCCAAATCGTTCTGTAATCAGAACCGCTGCTTTTTCAGCAACCTGAGACTGCTAGAGATGCCTATCAATGTTGAGAGAGGTTCAAATCGATTCCAATGTTCATCCCATTGTATGCAATTGGTGCATACATCCACATTTCATCAGAACTGAGGAGCTGCGAATAGATAAACCAACAACTGTTAAGTAACATTGACACAAAGCATCCGGAATGATCTGAACTTCTCTAAGTTCTGAACTGAACCCGAAAAGTCTCACTTTGATTTGAAGCTGCAAGAACTTCACATAATGCGCTGCCTCTTCAAGCATTGTGCTGATATCTACCTGCAAGAAAACACAAATGTCGTTGTTTGAGTTGTCGGTCTTCTTTTTTGATTTATAGTTTTTACTTACTGTGATGTTTTGTTCAGGAGACTTTTTACCATTCATGTGAGATACCAAAATTTACATTGGGTAGCACTAAGAAGTACCAAAAGTTGATACCTCAATTTTTAAAATTTTTGTCACCTCTTGATACTATTTCGATATAAATTTTGGTACCTTCCAAGGATGGTAAAAAGTCTCTTCAGATGCTTACTTTGGTTCCATTTGGAACTAGGTTCTGCAGTATCTTCAGCCTCTCATTGATCCTTTCTCTTCTTTTCTGTATCCAATCGACATGAGCATAAATAATTGTTGATTTAGCTAAGGACAGATCATTCTTTGATAACGAAATCAGAAGATCATCTGTAGTGTACCCTTGCATAAAGGCTCTGGGGATCGATTGCTGACCGACGGCCAGCCTGAGCCTTGCCATTCGGGTTAGCAGCAACAGGAGATTCTTGAGAAGCATTTGAGTCATTTTCAGACGTGCAGCAGCTCAAGCTTTGCCCGTTTGTGACAGCAACGCTGCCATCCTCGCCTTCGCGTTGCATGGCCTTGTTTGCCCGCTTTGAGGCAGCCTTCCTCGAGCATTTCCGACTCTGCATATAATCCATTTCGATCAATGAGCATTCACACTGGGCATTTTAAACAACTCTTATGCACTGTTGTTGGAAAGGGAACGAGCACTCACTCTTGTTTGGTCATCTGGTTTGCGTTGCTCCTGGCGTTTTCTCCTGTTAGAAGTGTCGATGGAGCCGAGCAGATTCACGCTCGAGTCCCCAAGATCCTCATAGCTTGATTCGGCATTCCCACAGGAAGGGTTCAGAATGGCATCCATAAACTGAGTTGCACCTTGCTCCTGGACCATGCTCAGGTCCAGCGCTGCAGTGCAGGAGCTGATCCTCAGCGCCTCCTTTGAGTCACTCAAATAACTCAAATAGAATCCCTCATATTCAGATGGTAAATTGAGAATGCGACTACCAACACAGTTGCTGCTAGTGGAACTATATGCAATATTAGAGCTAGCATTACAGTGGGAATTGTATGCATTTGAAGCCTGAACAGACCAAGGAAGCTCTTGGTGAACTTCCTCGCCATTGGAGGGGAAGGTAACAAGCAGCTGCTCCATCATCTCCGACTCGGCTTGCGATGACAGGTCAAGCGAGTCCCAGCCCGCCTCTGCAATCACTCCTCCAGACTCCATTCTGATACAAGTATAGGATGTGAGAGATGTTAGAGGTGATGTGAGGACCGTGCTGCAGTTTGATATACTTGTGCTAGGTGAAGAAAAAATGAGGGTTATGAAAGTTTCATTTATACTGATGAGATGGCTGAATGGAAACAAAGCAAATGCAGAATTAACAAATGTGATGATGCTTAAAGAAATGGATGCCCACGGCATGAACTGTGGTGGCAATAGCCCCTCCAGGTGTGGCCAGGCCAGGAGATGTGCACATCATGAGATCTATTATATATTAAAAGCTCATGCCATATCTTTTAGAGTTGCTAAAAAAAAAGAGAAATATGTTAGAAGTTCTCACAAAAAAACAAAATAGCTAGCCCTTAGTTTGTTGGACCTTAACTAAGATGAACTATAGCAGCCATAGAATGTTTTTTTTTTTTTTTTAAAACTTCTAACCGCCTATCTAGTGGACCAGAATTATAAGGCTTAGATTAAAAAAATAGTCTATACCAAGTACAATAATAAATAATAGGAATTCAGAATAAAAATAAATTAGCCATTTGATTTTTATGCAAACTCCAAATTAAAACATATACATAGCTAAAATTCAAAATAAAAATTAGATAAAAATTAGCTATTGGATTTATATATGAATTGTAACCTAATACCAATATTCAAAAATAAAAAAATAAAAAATTAATGGCATAGATTAGAAGAAAGAGTTCATACCAACCACTACAATAAAAATAATAGAAATTTAGAATAAAAATTAAAAGAAAACCAGCCATTTAACTTTCATACGAACTACAAATTGAAACATGTACGTAGTTGAAATTTGGAATAAACATTAGACAAAAATTAGTAGTTGGATTTTTAAACGAATTCTAACTTAAAACTGATATACAAAATTAAATAAAAAATAACAATGATAGGTTTGTGTGTGTGTGTAATTTTATCAAAGTCAATGACTGGTTTTTTGACGTCTCTAAGGAAATATGGAATATGCTAAAATTTTCAAAGAAAAATTAAACATTCTGACCCTTTATTCGGTGGACCTATATGAAATGGAGATATTAAGAGAATGATATATCAACATATGTTCACTCTGCTATAACAGTATATATATCAACAGATGTTCACTCTGCTATAACGGTATAAGCAATGTGATGTGCATTAAAAGTAGTGAAAGAAAGAGACAAATATTGCAATAATCAAATTAAGAGATACTGATATAAATAGAAAATGTTATGTTATATTACGTTTACTGTTTTGCTATGTAAATATTTGGAAAAGAAAGTATCGATCATATGTGACAAGTATTGAAAACGGGGTGAGCATATTACCCCCTATAATATATAATATTAAAATATAGCAAGTGGAGTTCTACAGCGATCTATTTTTCAAAAAGTAAAATCACATATCTATTGCTAATTCATTTAAACATGCTATAAGGACGATGCACGAATAAGTGCATGGGCCACCTTACTAACTAGAAAGAAAAGTTCAACTGCTAGTTGGTACTATTTGGTAGACATGAAAGCGACTTACCCAAGATCACAGCTCAGAAGTCAAGCCAACCAGAGCTCGAATGGCCGGTGTCTGAAGGAAGATTTCAGTGATTGCAGAGAAATCTCCCTCAGCGTTGATGCATCAAGGACAAAGAAAAACAAGTCTACGATGTTCAAAACCAGGACAACATGGGCTTATCTTTGCAACTAATACAGGATCGGGCACTATGAGATTGTAGAGAATGTTGTTGGAATGAAATAATCTAACAAATAAACTGGAGAGCTGCACAGAGAGGCTTGCACGAAGCTAAAAAAGGACTGGGCACAGAGTTCCTGTGACAGTCTGTCACCATCAGTGAGCACCGTTCGATCAAACCAGTCAACGGTCTGGATCATCCAACAGCGTCCAGCTACAGTGACATGGTTGCTTCAGAATTTTCCGAACAATATTACAAAGACCTGAGCTATCGTTTCTTGATCTAACGGGTGATGTACAGAGCTACATTGTATCTCTTTTCAAGGATTGGACGGTGCCAATGTACAGCTTTTCATCTACCCATTGTTCCAACAGCATCTGCTCACAGCTTCATTGTTGTTTGATACTTGTAAGACCACATTGCCTCATTGAAAGAAAGTCCACTGGCACGCAGAAATTGCACCAATCCATAGACCTTTTCTGAACTAAGTGTATAGAAGAAATAACCTGGAGTGCTCAAAACAGATCTAGACACAGTAAAAACTGAGCAAACCTATTCCTAGATGAAACTGTCAGATAATATGACATCTGTCTGATGGTCAACCAAGTAATAGCTTCATGCAAGATAAGCAGAGAGTTGCGGGAGAACAATTCCAATCTTATTTCCGGATTATGGCATATCTTAAAAATCAGATAGCATGTGAAATCAAAATGGCTCTGCACAGTATGGATCTTGCAATGACCCGACAATCTGAGTCATTGGGTGATCTGATGCTGATCTCCTCATCAATTGGCAACTGATTTGCATATATTCAGTAAATTAGGAGCTGCACATGACTCAGATTTACCAGTAGTGCAAGAAATGAGCTGTACTTCTGTAATGCCCCTTCACCCGCAAAAAAGGACTTTTTCTTCTTGCCTCTTTGTTCCACACAGAGGATCAAGGAGGGGAATAAACAATGATAGCTAAGATGCCGGCAAGAAAAAATATATTAAAGGGAGCAAGAAGAAGTGCTTTGTTTATAGCCCTGTTTTACTCATTCATTGTTACTCTTCTAGCTTGTATGAAAGAATCAGCAACTTTCAAATATTATACAGCCAAATTGCAGAACATGAATTATGGAATGCCTAATTAGCAATCTTGTATCCCTGGTAAGCACAGCAATGAAGAATATAAAGTTATAGATCATGCCCAAAAATGCGAAAGCACTTTGTATATGTATCTGACTTCGATAAGAGGTCCAATTGCATCATGAGAAGCCAAATTGCATCGAAATTGTTCCCCTTGAAGCTCTTAATATCTGGAGCGAAAGACATGAAATTCGCCTAGCTCATAAACCAAGCGTAGGACTACCACTAATACATTATGTATGGAGAAATAGCCTTCTTGTTGTCTAATTAAGAACACTAATAAAGCTACTTATATTTGCAGGTTGAAATCAATTATTATTTTTTCGAAAAACTTGCAATGATATCTTTTTCCATTGCGTCACTTTCAGTTTTTGAAAATTATATATCACGTTCAATTGAATAAAGAAATTGCAAAACTGATTTAATATTATAATTTTATTGATTTGACTTCAACACAAATGTCAATATGATAGAATGCGCATGAATTAATATCTGATCCAATATATTTCAAAATTGTTGAATGAATATTTATAGCACAAATAATTATCTACTGTTTTCATTGTCAGCCTTCTAAGTCTATTTGTCAGACAACAGCATCTAAGACTTTTGAAACATGGAAGTTTTTACTACTAAATACTAATTTACCGAACCGTGAATGAAAGTATCTGGAACATGTAAGTATCTAAACAACCTATGCTGCATAGTTACTGCTACTTGCAGTGCAGCAATGCTACAGGAAAGTTAACTAGTACAGCAATGTATCTAGAGTGAGCTACAAACCAGAGTCACAGCCAACTAAAGTCAGAGGAAAGTAAAAACAAAATGCATACTATCATGAACTACAAAAATTCCAGTATGTTCTCCTGCTGTAGCTAACATTTACACCTAGCTAGCTCCCGATAATATAAATATTCTCATACTAGGCAAGATCGAATCTGCAATGATGATATACATGATAGGGTTAAGGTAGCACCAATTGAAAAAAGTTTGTCCAACATGTTTGAAGTAGTTTGGATATCTCCAAAAGAGACTTCCTAAGGCACCGGTGCGTAGTAGAATTTTAAGCCATCTCGAAAATATGAGAAGAGATAGATGTCGACTTAGACTGATATGAGAAGAAATAGTTAAAAGAGACTTAAGGGATTGAACTGTATCTAAAGAGTTAGCACTGGATAAAAGTGCATAAAAGTTAGCGATTCATGTACTGAAACCATCACCTAAGTTCAAAGGTTTATATTGTTGAAGTATAAGTGAATTGCCCATCTTTCCTCATTAGTTTAAACTTTTGGATGAACTAACTGGTGCATGCAACTCAATATGGTATCAGAGTCAAGAGGTTTCGAGTTCAAGACCCGGTTGGCGCAATTAAAAAAAAATTACAGCCCACTTCTATTCCACGTCCTAGGGTCTGAGGGAGCCTGTACATGAGGGAGAGTGTTGAAGTATAAGTGAATTGCCTATCTTTCCTCATTAGTTTAAGCTTTTGGGTGAACTGGTTGGTGCATGCAACTCAATATATATGTATTTTGACTTTGAATCAGTTTCATTCCTAATCTACCCCAACTTGTTTGGGACAAAAGAATTGGTTGTTGTTGTTGTAAATGAACTTAAAAATAACTATTTGAAACGTTCTTCTCCTATCGAAGCTCAAATGGGAAAGACAGCATCTTTTAAGAGCATGCCCATGATAGACTTGTCGGTTGGGACAAGATGGTAAAAATCTATGAACATTACGGCTACAAATAGAAATATTATGTGTTGCTGCATAATTGATCTGTACAAGATGAATTGCATCTTGGGTCGCTGTAATCCATCAGAATTACTTCTCTGCAAATATTGCATGGATGAATGAAGATTTGTCATGTATTCTTTCTCTGCCATTGTATAAGTATTA